>PNEQ01054297.1:145814-160737 GCA_003012365.1 Medauroidea extradentata
AAAACAAAAAAAAAAAAAAAAAAAAAAAAACTCAATGCACATAATCTATCCACATCTTAAGTACAATCTTTCTGTCCAAAATGGCCATAACAATCCCTTCATTGAAAAACAACTTCCAAACCCTGAAAAATATATTACAACAAACGCAAATTTAAAATATCAGCCAATGAATATACGTCTCTCTAGTGTTACCGTGGTGTTAATATCCCATTTCCTCCAGCAACACATAAACATAGCTCTCGGCAAACACAAAACTACAAGACATAGATTAAATATTACTATGGAAATACGTTTACATCTGCAGTTAAACGAAAGTGTTATGGTTTACTAGAAATATTAATTAAAACATAGGTTACACTATTAAAACAAAAGTATTCAATGAAAAAATAAACAAACCTTCTGTCATTAAACTCATGTAGTTAGCAAGTGAAAATAAAATTAATTCATATTCGTCAATTTCTCTGGCACTCATCGTAGAACACATGAAAACGGCAAGAATTGTCATTTTTCACAATATTATTGTCGTTTCATTTCTGTTTTTAAGTAAAATGGAAACGTAAGCGTTATAGTTTCCTGGTGTGTTCTGAACATTACAAATACTCTACATTCTGTGTAAACTTTCTAATGTTAATGTTTCTTCTAAGGCGCCTTCCACCGCACATTCTACTACAGACTGATCAACGTAAAGTTGACATGTTTTGGCCTCCAAAAAATTAATTGGCTAATTCAGTCATAGGTGAAGTTTACTCCAGATACGTGATTTTTTTTTCTATTTCTGTGAAGTTAACACAATATATTTATGAGCATTAAGTAAGAAAAACGTTACCGAAAAGAAGCTTAAACCAAGAGGAAACATACATAAAATATGTTAATATGATGAACATTCGCTTATAGCCTGGTTATTGATATAGCTGGTTGCAACACGTCAGTATCATTTTACCTTCCCAATGCTGTACTTCACAGTCCTTTTATTACTAAACTGTATGTAAACTTGTCAAAATGAGTGAAAAAAGTACGAAATTTTGGTTAAAAATTCGTGTTTTTTTTTGTTAAGGAGAATTTATAATTTGCTATGATATATATATATACATATTAATTTATTTATTTACTTATTTGTAACCTATTTTTTGTACGTTTCAGCGATTGGAAAGTGGTAAGTATTAGAAATTGATACTGTCAGGACTGTAGTAAACAAAACATTAATGACCATACGAGAACATGTGAGGCAAAATGTTACTCAAAGAAGGTAGTAACCAATAATCCATTATATGTGAATAGTGCTGAATTTTACTATTTTATACTTTTATTTACAAAACATTTTTTTCTATTTATTCAAACAGTGTCATAAGGGAACTTTTAAGGTTTCCTAGGGCCAAAATTGGAAAAAAAATATTCTTAATATCCTTTATAATTTACCATGTACCAAAGATAACAAAATTGCATATTGCTTTTACTGTTTAAACATCGTCGGAAGTTCTTCACGCATACACGTTATGAGGTATTTATCATACTTCAGCTTGTTAATGGAGTAACTGTTGTTAATTGGTACTTAACAAGTCTGGTTGGTCACCGTTGACGTATAATTGACTGGTTCTTAAAATATGTATAGGAACACCAACATTGATGCGTAGGAAATATAATTAGCATGCCTTTCTTCCTATACACTTCTGTTCACCGTTCTGACAAATGCTACAAAATCATTTTACAGTAAAATTCGTTTCTCTGAATTTCTAACTTTGAAGAATATTTGCCTCTCAGTCAATTCTCAGTGACAACCACTTTGTTTGAATTCCTTGTGAGCACATCTGCAGCTCCAATTCGTAGTTATTGGCAGCTTGTATTTGTGTAGTGGGTTCCTTATTTGACTGTGCCAATGAAGTACAAGGTTACTGCGACACCAACCTCCGTGGACAAGACGCTAAGAGATAAAAACATCCAATCACTGACCACGAAACAAAGCTGCAGGTGTACACGTATGCCAGTGAAACAAAGTTATACTCTATCGATAGAGCCATGATTTTAGGCCGAAATGACTTTTTGCAGCATTTGGTTTCAATGCGTTACGGGCGCAGCTGCAGCTCTGCTACGCCATCTGTGATTGGATGATTTTACTCTCACTATAAGACTCGGCAAATTACAGACGTGCGGAGTCGCAATAGTCTTGTTCTGATTGGTGCAGTCAAATGAGAAACGTGTCTGAACAAAGACAAGCTGCTAACAACCTTGAATCAGAGCTGCCGGTGTGTACGTATGAGCACTGAAACAAAGTGGAGCAAAAATCTTCTCGCGACAAAATCATGGCCCTGTCTACCGTTGTTCTAAATGTTAGTGCACTGAATGTTCACGATGTAAAGATATTCGTGTTGTGCGTGAGTCGGTCGCACGGGGTAATGAGCCGTGTTCTGGCGCCAAAGGCTGGTCGCGGACGGTAAAATGCTCCTTGGGCCGTGACCGCAGGATAGGAAGTTGGCGGCTCGATCGACCACGACGGATCACGCCAACGCCGTGCGTGAAACTACCGCACCCCGCGGCCGTCACGTGTAGGTGAGCGAACTGAAGAAACCTCGCCTACTTGTATCTTGACACAAGTCTGCTGCTACCTCGTTCTGTCGTTCTTGGACAGCTGAGCATCTCAGTCGTCGATTAGTGCCACTTTTAGTGTCCGATATACCTGCAGGATGGTTTTGAGTTATGGGTAGGGAAAGAGAAAATTCGCGATTTATACGACCGGCATGTTATCCACTGTCCTATGCATGCTGAAGCCCCGTATTTCGTTCATTATCTGCTGGTCTAATGAGCATAAGCTAATCGACCAATTATTGGACCATGATTATACAAGGCAATGCATTATTGCGTGATGGTCAGTGTAATCGCGAAATATTCCCTTTCCAATTTATGGGTACAGATAATGATAATTCGCGGAATTAAAATGGCAAGATGTAGATTTACATCTTATGCTCGTGTAGGATGCACTGTCGATTGCGTCACGGCAAACAAATCCTGTTTTTGAGAACTGTGAAGGAACAGCGTTCATTCACTTAAAACACTCGGAGTCTGCTAAGTTAACTTGTCAGATATACAATTCCTGGCCACTCACTGGTATAGTAGTCAATAATTCATAGCCGAAGACACAGAACTGTCAGGTCTAGAAGGCAGATTGCTGAACCCATTAAATTGATGTGTGTCTACTTCTGGGGAAAAATTGAGAGAATGGGGAGAAATGAGTGTCTTGAGAACATATGTCAAGAAACTCACTGGTTTACCGCTCTAAAGAGAAACAGATCATGTTCAGAGACGTCTGCGTCTGCTAGTAGTGTGTTTGAACACACAAAGTAACGACTCGTAGGTTGTTTCCAGGCAGGACTGTTGTTGTTGATAACTGTACAGGACTGTGTACTAGTTAATGATTATTCGGGAGAGGTCACAAAAGAATCACTGGACAGTACATCTGTATTGTTCATTAGTGTACGGGGACCTGATTTCGAAAACATGCTAACTCCAAAATTTATGAAATACCAATGTCAGGTAATATATTTTTCGTGTGTATTCATGTATATATATATATATATATATATATATATATATATATATATATATATATATATATGTGTGTATAATATGTTACAAATTAAAATACAATAATTTTACTGTCATCAGTAAGATTGAAATAGACGCACTCCTACCTGGTAGAAGCCTACTATCCGTCACTGCTTATTCATTGCCAGAAATATAGACTGAGTAGTGGCGGCTAGAATGCTAGAACGTGTTTGCATTTTCTGTATGGTAAAGCAAGAGTCCTTGGGCACGTAGTGGGAAGTCTTTATCAGGAACGCTTCGCTAACAGACGGCTGTGATATTATACAGTTGTCAAAGAAGGAAAAACCAGACGAAAGTAGCATGATTGTCGGTAACTGATGTCTGTTTCCACTTTCAGGACCATGTAGATACTGAGGAACTCCAGCAGACGGGCAGTGTAAGACTTGAGTCACGGGAAGAGCTTCTATATATTGGACTTCTAAGTAAGGATCTAGTATGTAACTTTACCTCAGGTAAAATTTCTTACCTGTGGCTTACTTTCGACAGCGACAGTGATGTACAAATTCTCACTATTCTCTAACACCTCTCTTTACCAGATTATTAGTACGCTGCATGGTGTTACACTGCAGGATGTGCTCAAGAAACATTCACGTACAAGTATATCACTAATTTTATTTTCTCGATGTTCACAGTTTGGTTTGAGGCACTAGTTAGTAAAATTTAGTTGGAAATAATGATTATAAATCATACAAGTAGGTATTTTAAGAACTCGAATTTAATGTATAACATCAATTTTATTCGTCCCTAATAAAAATTTAGGTTACTGCTTTACCAATGTATAGCGGCACTAGTATAGTAACTAATGTGTCGTTCATGCCGATGGTAAAATATAATAATTATGAATATATTATTTACGAAAAGTATTACATCATATGGAAGTGTAAGATGATTAGTTTCTTTTCCCTTCCCAGCTATATTTTTCATTACCATTAGTTCTGCCATGAGGGTAGTTGTAGAAAGTAATTAAATAATTTCTGCTATTTTCACTTTGCTTTTTGCAGTGCTCTATGACCCAACAGTTAAACAAAGATATAGTCACATGCCTTTTGAGTTATGGAAGTCAGTCGCGGTGCAATTGCGGGTTATTTCATCATCGTAATAATAGAATTATGATTACAGTATTTTTTACAGAGTACAAACAGGGATACATTCAAAAATGTTGTGTATTTATCAGGCAATTGAATACGCTTCTCAATCCTACGCACTCTTGAATATTTAATATACATCGACTTCTTATCGTACAAGCGTAAAAGTTGGTGGAAGTGTTATCCAAAGATTTCATTATCTATAAGTGTTCAGTTATCGTCAAATGTGCGTCAAAATACAGCTGTACAGTCTAACTGGACCTGTTTATGGTAGTAACAATGCTTCAAATAAGCGATAACCAGAGACTTTAAAAATTCGCGTTTTCTTTTAGGCGCAAGCTAGAATTACAGAAACTGTACTGTAGGTCTGTATCACGTTCACAATTGGTCGTTGACTTACTCAACATTTCCTGGAAGTATCTGAGCCAAAAATAGTACTATAAGTGAACACGGGCCCATTTGACTGTGTCAGCGAGCAGCTAATAAACAGCTCCTATCAGAATCGGTATACAAATATTCTTGAAGGCTACCTTACAGGTCAGTGAACCTGAGAATTTTTTTCCGGCGTCTAACTATAGCTAGAGATCGTGATGGAATATGGAAAAAATATGTTGTGCCAAAATACCCTTGAAAACGCTCTAGATTCTTGTGACATATTTATTTGGGTGATATACGTCTGACACAACGTACCTTTTTATAGACCAATAATAGGCATCAAATGTTACAATAGTGGGATTCTTATTGGCTAAGTCAACCAGCGAAAGTCAGTAATCTTTTTATAAGCTGAACGCATGTTGAAACTTAGCAAACGGTAAAGATTTCCCGCAATAAACCATATTCTCTAACGATAGCCGATTTTGAAACGAAACATTTAGTGTTGTGCACAGCACGTTGGATCTTAGGAAACATTCAACTTTCCCGCGATTTTCATGTGTATCTACGTGAAGCTATAGTAGAAGTTACAGAATAGTTCCACAGGACTCCTCAGGATTTATTTCGATTCCGGCAGCACACACCCATCGCTCTCATTCGTGTCCTTGCGCCACGCGCCCGACGCACCTCAGGCCAAATATGTCCCCCCTTCCCCTGTAGACAAAACACTACACTGGCCAGGCCTCTACAATTACCCCCGCTCCCGTCAACTACCTGCCCGCCTCATTCGTTCAGGCCAAACCACACGTTACCACTCATTATGCGCGTGCAGTCATTCTAGTTTTTTTTCCTTGTGTACAGAAACGCAAACACGAAATATTGACCGGGACTGGTTACACGATTGAGTCACCTACCGTACCCCATTAAGGCTGTTCATGTGGTATAAAACTTAAATTTGATAGTTTCGTGAAATAGTGTACGTTTTGCACACGGCTCTGAAGTGGGAAGTTTCTTCTTCAGGAATTATTTTCAGCTCGCTAAGTTTTCTTATTAGGTGTGTTAAATTTGAAATTTACATGTTACACTGCCATGCAAATAGTGGAAACCAATTGCCTTACTGAAATGAAGAAATTCACAGTCAAAAAATGTGTCATAGGCTACGTAATCTAAAATTTATGAGCTCACAACGTAATATGTTGATGCTAATTTTGCAGGGTTCCTTTGTATTTAACTAAAACATTTTCCGAAAAAAAATTTAATTAATAAAGTAATCCTTATAACTGCCAAGTTGGTAACTGTTCGAGATTGCTGATAATAATATCACAGAGTAATGCACAGCAGATAAAGCGTGTATTTTACCTATCTAGTGGTCTAGTGGCTCGTTTACTCTGCCATACGAAATGTTGTATCTGGAAACGTGGATTCAGGGCATAAAATAAGCCTAACAAGTAACTCACATGTAAGTGGAAAAATAATTTCTGAGACGTTTACAAATACTTGTTACTTATCCATTTTCCTTGTGGTAGGAAAACCGAACATTTTCCGTTTGTCATAGCGACACATTTTTGTAAGAGCTTTACAGTATATTGCTACGAAACACCATACACATTCGTTGATTGTAGTTTGAAGAACGGAAGCCTCATTTTTACTTATGTTTATGAATAATTTGATTTATCGTTAGAGAATACAATTTATCGTTTTTATCTATCACGGTGACGTAGTGTGTTAAGGTTCTTTCTACGGTGTACGTGAGTAGAAAGTGGCCCTGGTTTTCAGTTGTGAATCGTTCAGCGCTGTAATTAAGCATCAATGATGGATCCAATAGCCTGCAGTTTTGACTAAACAGTTGTCCGTACACCCGATGTCATTAGATAATTGTTCAGTAGCTGTTTCGCCAGTGAAACATAATGTAGCGCAGGAGTCTGTGAATGTCATTTGTGCAGATATTCTGTTGGTTCAAAGTAGTGGAATACAAATAAAATAAATGACTTCCTAACAACTAGTAATTAAGTATATAGTATCTTATTAAATTGCAACATTTCTCTTGTCTCTAAAAGTCAAGCATAGACTGATTTGTTCTCGATAGCTTGGCTGGAGTAGGTCTAAATTAACTAATGAAAATAGTTTCCCTATACTTAAAACTGTGTTCAGAATCGATTCTTCTATTCGCCTCGTGATAGGTTTAAAGCGTTTAATTTAATTACAATACTTAACTATATAAGGGAATTACAAGTGTATTATCGGCTTCTTCACGATTTAAGAAGAACAATATTATTAATAATTTTGCTATGTAAGATTTTTTAGCAAACAGTAAGAAAATGCTGCACGCGATATATCGTGTTAAAGGGTTTGTAATGCCAGTACTATGTTATGTACAACATTCCCTATTTTTTCTGTGTTGAGACTTCTAATTTTCAGTACGAAGCCGGTTTTGTGTAGCTATTACCTCAGTAATATGAACCAATTGAAAGCCATGCGAGTTTTTTTTTTTTTTTAATTTAGTCACGTTGTATCGTCCCTTCCCCAAAGTTAAATTAAGAAAAATTACATTGCTAGTATGAAGGCCGGTTATATAAATTACCGCACCTTTAATTTAACCTGTAAGGTAGTGAAAATTTGGTTTTTAAATTTTTTTTTCCTTGAAAAGACGATCTAAGCAGGAGCTTATGTCACAAATAACATCTTATAAAGCTATAAACGTTTCTATGTCAACTTGTTGAAATATTGTTCAGTGTTGTAAAATTTTCTTAAAATAATTTACATGAAATTAACGTCAAACAATATAGTATTTTGTTTCAATTTCTGTTGAGAAATGTATGTTAGACACCCCCGGAGGAACACAAATTTCCGTGCTGTAACGAATATTTCGAAATGGCTACACTTAACTGAGACAGCAGCCAATGAACATTTCGTTCGGACTCAAGGTGACAAGAGACACTGATTCCTTGCAAGCATGTAATTGAGCAAATAATATTTTTCTGTAGCCTACTTAATTGTTTTCGTAGATTTTGTTATTACCAAAGGAAGTCCTACTTACTTCTACCTACATGTTTCCTTTTTATAAAACGCAAACATTTCTTACTTATCAATTTGTGGAATGGGTATCTGAGGTTCAATTCTGAACCGAAAATACAGACTTGCATTGCGTACAGCACTTAAAATAGCAACTACCCACTCAACTGTCAACATTAAATTTAAGTTACAAGGCATATATTATGTATATTGCGATATCTGATGTTGTGGAAAAAAAAAAACGTTTTGAAGGTTTATGTATAATTTGTGTTCAATGTGTGAGTGTAGAATACAAGACGGCATAAAAAGAGCGTAAACAATCGGTAGTTGAATTGTTAATAACTAGACACAAGACGTTTTCATGGAAAGATGTTTATAACAGATTGTTTCAATAACTTAAGTGAACATGTGCTGTTCTACATCGTGGATATTTGATACTTGTATTTGTGCAGAATAATCTTTCATGTGACTGCGCCGAACCGGATATGGTTAACTGCCACACTACACGGCTGTGATTTGCTGATGGATACATTCCTTCAACCATCAATAAGCACGAACCAGAGTTGCAGGTGAGCACATAAAGCAATAAAACACAATGGTGCTTTTTTTTTCACAAAACCTTCTGTCCCAACATATTACTGCTAACCACACAGCAATGGCAACATCAAAACATATTATGGTAAGACTTTTAAACTTCCGTTTACCAATAATAAGTTATATGGCAGAGTGACGTTATCTTTGGAAACTCCAGTTGGGATTCCACAACTTATTTTTGTTGTTCCATGCATTAATCATGGGAATTTTTAAATTGAATATATTTACGAATTATTTGCAATAATTTTTTATTGTTTTACATAATTTTCGTCCTAAAATTTAGTCTCAGTTTTTTTCTACACGTCTTACCTTTTACCTCTATGATGCCTATTGTTTTTACAATTTAAAAATAATATCAAAGGAAATAATATTTTGCAAGTTTAGCGACCTTCTTGTTTGAAGCCATTGTACTTTACATAACCAAACCTTCGTTCATCGTCTGCCGTTTCAGTTAATTTGTAGCTAATGGAGAAACGATAGGGCTTGAATATTCACAGTAGGCTTGAGGTCTAAGCTAACATGCAGGTCACTGAAGTCGTGAAATTTTCTTTCTTTAATATAGCTATAACAATGACGTATCAAATGTATCAGGTCTAACGTATATAATGTATGTTAAATGAAACTTGTGCATAGATATTTGAATTCAGTGTTCCAAACAACTGAAATTTAAATAAATAATAATTTTGTATAAACACGGGATTTGATTCGACGCGTTTAAAAATTGACAATTTCAAACACGAGCGTTTTTTAACCATCCTGTGGGTAGTTTATGAAATCGCTAGTTCATTTACCCGTAGGTTTGTTTTCAAGAATATCTGTGTACTCAAGTATATAGCGGGTTCTCATTGCCTATTCGTTGCAACAGTTACAAAAGCCTGCATCAATTTCATTCTCAAATTACTGGCTCAGTGACTTCTCTGGAGTATAAAATAAGTTACAGGCCAATTTATAGAGACCCGCAAAATTTGCGTTATTATTTAGCAAGAGACTGGACTTAGCAGTGGTATATATATATATATATATATATATATATATATATACACACACACACAATTACAGTATGAGAGTACACTGACCGTAGACTCTACGTGATGTATGAGACATCCTTACAAAAGGCTGGTCATTCAAACGTGTAACTTTTAATTGTTGGTAAGATGCATTTTACCCGACACACTACGGCATTTTTGCCTATAGGTAAGGAAAGGAGTATTTCGCGAGTTCAACAACTTGTACGTTAGAATCCGCTGCATTGTGTGTACTTGAGCCCTGCTATTTGATCACTAGCTGCTGCTGATATGGAACGACAGACAATGAACGAATAGACGGGGCTTGAATATCCATAGGACAATGGATTCTCACATACAGGTCATTGGACTCGCGAAATATTCGTTTACCAACCTATGGGGATGTAGGACGAGTATATTTACATCTGGAGTCCAGCCAGATGGCAAGAAATAACGCGAATTTTGCATGCCTATACCAGTTGATAAAGTGGCATGTACAGAGATTGGAATGTGCCCAGAAGAAAACCAGAAATATTCGGGTCCCAATTCAGTAGAGGTACTTCAATTACGCAGATACTGGTCGTCAATAATTTATACCTCAATGTCATGTCTGTGATTGGTTGGCAGCTGTCATGAAACACCTTTACTACTTCGTGCGAGTAGCAAATAAGGAAATGACTCGTACGACTATTCCTTGCTACCTGCCTGTAGTGTTATATGCCCCAATGAATAATCGAGTGTTGTCGGTACGTGGATAGAACTGAGATAGCTAGACTGCTGCCACGTGAATTCGCGACAGATTCAACTCTACAATTCAGGAAAGATGTAGTCGCGATATACAAGACTTCATCCGAGTGGTCATTATGGTCTTGACCCAGAGTAAAAGTGCGGAGGCCGGTATGACGTACGTGTGCCTACGTTGGCCAATCGTAGTCCGGCGGGCCCCAGGAGGAGGTGAGGTAGAAAGTCGTATCGTTATGTCACACGTGCGCAAGCTCGACTTTCCAAAACGTGCTCATTAACGCCGCGCCGAGCCGAGAATTTCCAGCCGCGGCGAACATAAATTTACACCGTCCACGGGTGTCGCAATCTTCTTAATTATTTTTTATTAATCTTGCACTCGACTTGTACCGCCGCCGACACAGCTGGGGTCAATGCAACACGCACTGTATTAATGTCTGGACCACTCTCGTATTACGTTTACAAACTGCCATGCTCACCTGAAATGGGCTGATCTTCAGTAGTCATATTATTCAGTCTTACGTCGTTTCAAAATGAAAATACATTTTCTGTGAAGAGAAATGGTCAAGGCATTACTCCACATCTGTAGCTTTCATGAATATAGAACGGATAATATCATAGTTTTACTGACCTGTACGCTAGCCTTAAGTACATTGTTGCACTTAAGCAGAAAACAACTGCTTGCTCACTGACTGCTCGCTGACTCTGTAAATCTAAACAATTGGGCACATATTTAAGTGCTTTATTATCATTGTCTCGACGCCCTGCGAGATGTGTCACAATTTAAGAGACTTTCGCTAAATTCTACTAAGATACAGTAAGTTATAATATACAGCAAGTTGTTTGTGTCTCATGTTGTTACCCAAAGTAACGCATATGTTCCAGGTCTCTATTAAAAAAACAATCTTCTTATTTTAATAGTTTTGAGATTGACTTCAAAACTAGCCTAATAAATCTCTGTGTACTTCAAGACAAGTTTTTGATGGAAAGACAGACAAGCCTTGCGCTTGGGTCGATAATGCAACTTGTCGCAATCATGCTAGTTGCAATCCAATACGACGATCTACCACGTTATAATAATATTGCACAAGTTAATAGTCAAAGTATTGTCCAACATATGCAAAATAGGTTTGAAATAGACCGACTGAAGTTAACTTTAATCATTTAATTTATATTACTGTCAATATAATTATTGTGTTTATCTTTAAAGATATATGGGGCTAATGTCGAGCGTGGCGCATGGCACACACACACACACATACATATATTTATTTATATATACCACAGCTTTTTACATTTCCGAAAAAATGGCTAAGTGCTTCGCCACATTTTACAGACGAATCTGTAAATGCGGACCTTCCTCTTTTTTTCATTTATTTCGTATAGGCCTGCGTGAAATCTGACACAAATTAGTATAATTCCAGGTACTAAATATTTGTGTCGTTACAAAGTACGTTTTTGTAAACAAGTTGACAGTGGAATTTTTAAGAGTACCAAGTAAATTCTGCAAAGTGTTAAAATTAAAACTATTAGAAATAATATGAATGAATGTACAAACACGTTCTGTACTGTGTCCACTTAAGACTGAAGGATACAAATTGAGTAAAAGAGAACCAAATTTATTATATTTGTGTAAAATTAACGTTAAAATAATAACAAAATTATAATTTTTTAATTGTTGTATAAGTGAGGCTAGTCAGAGTATTCAATATTCATGCGATGGCTGTTTCCGGCAAGCAGGTTTTAGAAATGAGTAGACAGCTGCAAATATCGTGATTGTGTCCCTGTTATTGTAACTTGTCCATGATGACTCTGAAAAACAACAAACATGCGTCAAAACACTCACGGACTCCCGCGCTACCTGTTCAGTTGTACAACTAACTACTCGACTAGTATCACAGGACAGAGAGTAACACAAGTAGATTCCAGCGGGTAGGTCATATAAAATGCGAAATTTTCGGGTCTCTAGAGATGACTGTACACAAATGCGAGTAATCTATGGAACCGTTAGACCGGTAGGGGCAAGTACACTGTCCAACCAATAGCCTGCAAGAGAACAGTAAAGAATTTCCGATTAACAAACCTCGGTAATTAAAGAAAGTATTTTAAATATTATAATGTCCTAGAAAAGTTTTTAATATTTACGTGATTCTTCCGAATTATTTCGGTACTAAATGCAGCCATTCTAAGCATTAGCATCGTGAACATTACAATATTTTAATTATTCAGCTATTAAAAGTGCCATATTTTTAAACGCCGTCGTAAACATTGAAAACACGTTCTTATATGATAACACATTTATGACGTAGCCGTCCTTGTTTTAATTAGCCGCCGCCTACCTGGCACTATTGTGTGATTTTGAATTTTTATCTGACTTAAAAAAACTAATGAAATTAAGCGAACCTGGTTATGTTAATGCTTGCTCGAGGAATTCATCTGTTCTTAAGGCATGCATGGTTGAAGATTCGTTAGTTAACAATAAAGATTTCGCTGGTGTTGATTTTAAAGTAGTGAAGACAGCAAGGTACCTCTTACACATTGTGACGTTTTAGTTATAGGTAGAGGTACGACAATTTCGCGGATTCACCTGGCAGCAGCCTAGACTTGTCAGTCCTAAACACCCACTGGCCACAATCGATTATCTATTGGCTTATAACCTTACAAGCAGTTAGCAAGCGATAGCACTTCGCATGATTTCCTTATTTACTACTGGCTTGCAGTAGTCAAACGCGTTTCATATCAGCCGCCAGCAAGTCACAGACGTGACAATGAAGTATACATAATTGGAATGTATCTGCGAAATTTACGTACCTCTAGTTATAGGTTTGAGTTTATATCGATTAAATTAAAATTCCAGTGTGATATCAACATACTGCTTATTAATTTTAATGTTTCAAATCAGAAATAGAATCATAAGTTTAGGTTTGATAAGTCAGCCGAATGAAGTTCGCATGCGTACAATATCGCGCTATCGAGCTAATGGTTGAAATGTGTTCAATCAAACCTGGCACAGACTGGTGGTCGAACTTCCTGGTTGCGCGAGTTGGGAAAAAAATATTGCCGATCAGTTTTTCTTATTAAAATCAGTTTTTTTTCTCTCAATAATGTTGTACGTTTCTCGTGAACGGCAGTAGGAGCTGTGCTACCATCCCTAGGCGAGTTTCGCAAGACCGCGCCCACCCTTCAAATTATCGACCAATCACGCGTGCATTGACGTTGCCAGTGCCAGTGGAAAAGCCGAAAACACTACAGCTGCATAGGCTACGTCGCTGACTGCAAGCTATTGACAGCAATTTTTTAATTAAAAGTTATTTATTTATTTTGTTCCATCAGTATCATATTGTACTCAGTAAGTAGAGGTACGTCAATTTCGCGGATTAATCTGGCAGCAGCCTAGATTTCTCAGTCCTGTACACTCACTGGACACAGTCGATTATTTATAGGCTTACAACATTACAAGCGAGTAGCACGCGATAGCTCTAGGAATTGTTTCCTTATTTACTACTGGCTTGCAATAGTCAAATACGTTTCGTGGCAGCCGCCAGCTAATCACACACGTGATTATGACGTATATATTTTGCCGTTCAACGTGACCTGGAATGCATCTGCGAAATTGACGTACCTCTATCTATAGACCTACATATAAATATACATATGTCGTATTTTCGTCCTTAATAGCTGACAATTAGGTATATTCTTGTAGCTTAAACCATGCAGTCTGTCTTGAACTGTCAGACAGGGCTATAGGTAAGAATTTATTCGGAGTATATTACATGTTATTGCTGTGCAAGCGAACTTATATACACATTTGTACTCTTCGAAGTTCCAGCCAATCCCCTTTTCTGCAGCCCGGACAACTCTATTTAACACAATTTCACGACCTGAGCGTATGTTGCTGTAGTTTGTGTGTTACATACAATAAAATAAACAGTATCGTGACGTCACAGAGACATCAATATGTCTTACCACGCAAAAAATACTGGTCATTTATTTATGATTTCTTGAGTTATATCGACACAAAGAAAGGAAGTATGGAATCGTTGTTCATTAAATTAAGCGTACTTTTAAATAAAAGTACTATAAAAATTTTAGTTTTCTTTATCGGTGTGACCGGCAGTCACACTTTTTCTAAGTACTCAAGTATATTGTCAGGTATAGTCGTTGGTCCATTTCGAAAGTAAAACAAGTCAACAACACCTGTTCTAAGTAAAAAGTTATTTTAAAAAATTTTGTTTTTTGCGGAAAATGTGGTATCTAACCTACTCGCTTTTTGTTTTTAAAGGGAAAGTGTAAAGGAGTAGTCAAAAATTTAAATTCAACATGTAACATACCACGATATCTCGTGGAGATTACAGTATGTAAATGAGAGTCCATGTTGGGGACGTTAAGACATTTATGCACATATTAGTAATTTTAGTATCTCGGTAAAACCCTGGCATGTTATTTTAAAGTAGTAAGATTTAAGTGTATTTATTATGCTGTTGTAATGTATATTGTGTTAAGTATAATGTAAACATA
>PNEQ01054298.1:0-160403 GCA_003012365.1 Medauroidea extradentata
TATTTTGTATTCAGAGTACCTGCCACTGTAGTATAGTAAATGCCCGTTTAACCATAACTGTCTTAAAGTCATTTAACCCTAAATAATATCTAAATAAACCCACAGTGTAGCTACCATCTGAGTGAAACCCCCAAACTAATAATAACTTAGGAACCCCAAATATAATAAACGACTTACAAAATAAATCATTTTGTAACAAAATGTTTAAAAAAAAAAAAAAAAAAGTTATGTGTACTTTCTCAGTCAAATTCATACATTCATTCCTTTGTTAATTTATGCATGCGCCCGTTAAGAAATTCATTTGAGACATATCTTTTGAACAAATTTTTGATGCTGTACCCTGCTGTAAGCGGATTTAATTTCCATCACGCGTAAGAGAAGTCGCCTAGGTATTTTAATGTTCGTAACGTCGTATCATCTGTCAGGTATGAAAGGAGGAAGAGGTTAACATTGATAAAGGATTCTCTGATAAAGAAGGGTGAACAAAGAGATCGTCTGTGATTACTTTTTTTTCCAATGGCTAATAATAAAGTATGAAAGGATTGTCTCGTTCCTGTTAGGATTCTTGGATTGCGTAATTCTAATTAATACATGTGGCGCGAAAACGTGTTTAAATGGCGTTAGCTCTGTTTCTCATTAAAATATTTTCCTATCCCACAAAAATATATCTTCAAATCACTTAATCTGTGATTCATTTTGAATTTACTTTGTTGGAACTATCGTGAACTGAAAGAAAATTTCTTAAACAATCTGGAAAGTATTTTCTTATTCACATAATAGGACCCTAACCATACTTCAGTTTGTTAATAGAGCAACTGTTGCTCATTGTTACTATACAGAATGTCCCGGAGTAACGTTTAAAGCTTTTAGCCACGTTGTAGGGGAAGCGAAGACGAGTAAAATGATAGAGTACACTTAGGGTCGCAGAGGCTGCGAAGTACCCGTAAAATGGCACACAATTTGTGGACTTTGAGGGTTGCAATCTGCGTTGAAGAAGCATTGAAATAGCAGCAGCTGTGAATAAGGGTGACAGGTGATTATGGAGCTAGCTCTGAATGAAAAGACAGAGGAAACTGAGTTTCCCATGACTTTCCGTCTACCCTCGGTATCACCACAAACGAGTCCCACGTGTGAGATTGACCCGACCGGACATCGAACCGGAATATCCTTGGAGCGATATGATCGGTACACCTCCGCTGCCTCCCTCCTTCCTTCACCGGGCTGTTAGCTCGGCCTACTTGATTCACTATTTGACGTCACTAATGCAATTTGTTGTTATTTCTATGCAGGATTCGACCTTCGAAGACCACAATTTGTGTGTCAGTTTACAGGTACTTCCCAGCCTTTTCGACCTAAGTGTACTGTATCATTAAACTCGTCTTTGCATCCCCTACAGTCGTGACGAAGAGCCTAAAACGTTATTCAGGGACATCCTGTATAAATCTGGCAACGAAAGTATACATTTGACTACTTCCTTAAAAATGAATCGGAACACAGTCATTGTTTCTGGGAAACAATTTTACATTTATGCATTTATACTATCGTTGCGTAAACAAGTTTATGTGATATGGCAACGAGTTGGGCTTAGCAATTTCCCCATGGTTCTCTTTAGATATACATACTTTTATATTGTTGTATTCTTGTTTTGCACTGAAGTTTGTGTAGTTAAAAACTTACACCTCACAGAATAAAATTTAGTGTAGTAGGTTTATCTGAAGAAATGAATACTTGGCTTTGATATCGCAAAGATGTAATAAAATAGTGAAAAAAAATCAAAATATTGACATGGAAAATGAAAGACACTTGTGATGTTGACGTGGGCAAGATAATGCGTGTTACTTACTTAACAGATATAAGCAATTTACTCTACGTCAATGTACAGTGGAAACACTCAAGCACACTACTAATACCGTAAGTGTTTCTTCGCTGTATCGAGTCACGGTAGGAGTAAGTCTCAGCTAGTTAACTACTGAACACACAACAAATAAAAAGAACATTCCATCAAAATTACGACAGTTAAAAGATTAACAATTTTACCAAAATGTTAAACTTAGTTTTAATATGAAACATAAACTTATTTACGTAACAACATAATAAATTTCAATAGTTACGTCAGTAAAGAGCACCTTAAGGGGTATGGAAAGATACGATGTCGAGCGGACGACTGGAATACTCAATCGTCAGTAAAATTTTAAATACTCATCAAAATACTATTAAATTTATTTGCCAAGTAGTTATTTTATCAGTGAACGTTTATTTGTACAGCACTATGCGGTAGTATGCTTTACTTTCGAGTAAAAATTTAAAAATTGTTTATAGAAAAATAAGGGCTTCAAACCACAAAATGTACAAAAGTGAGAAACTGTAATTTTATAATTTCAAATATGATAAGATCTAGACCTCTATAACAACCGAATTTCAAAAATACTCCCGTTTTCATTTGAAAATAATTTCAACATATGTAACCCTCTTGCTCAGAGATTTTCGGGTGGTAAAATTATTTTCAAATCAACACGCGAGTATTTTTGAAATTCGGTTATTATAGAAACCTAGATATTATCATATCAAAAATTATAAAAATGACAGTTTTCAATGTTTGTACATTTTGTTGTTTCAAGCCCTTATTTATTATTAACCGTTTTTAATTTTTTTACTTGAAAGTAAAGCATACTACCGCATAGTACCACATAAATAAATGTCCGCTGATAAAATATCTACTCGGCAACAAAATCTCGTCTAATTTTGATAAGCAGTTCAGATTTTATTGACAATTGAATATTCCAATCGTCCGCTCGACATCGTACCTTTCCATACTCCTTAAAGGTTGGTCGCTTATTTACTTGAAATAAATTTAATACTGAAAATATAATTTTCCTGATTCAGCGAGCAGCAGGGTAGATTCTACAGTAATTTGTACAGTGTAGCCTTTGCAGTCTGTACATTGGCTGCTGCCTCTGTGAGAACTGTCGGAATGTCGACTGACAGAACGGTACTGACTACACATATACAGGGTGTAAGGAAACTAATAGCCCAAACTCCGGGAGGTGATTCCTCATGAAAAATGAAGTAGACATTATATAGGACACTTTCAAGAAAAGTTATTATTAAGGGCGGAATAAGGCCTTGAAAATCGAGTTTTAAAATCGTATTTTGTCAAAATATAAGAAATGGTTAGGAGTTAAATTGCGATTCTTTTGGCGGTGTTAAGAATTGTGAGATCTTAAACATTTAATAATTTCAGCCTTCTAGCTTTACAATTTCATGAAAATAATAGGGGTTGCCTCACTTACATAGCATATAATTACGTTGGCGTTACGTTTTGTGAAAATTACATGTTGGCTTTTCGGGCAGTACGCCATCAGGAACAAAAAAGGTCCTCCTGTCGCAAATGCTTAGAAAGAACCGTTTACCGGAAAAACGGACACAACTGTTCCTTGCCATGTATGTAGGCAAAATGTGCTACATCCTCTACGAATTGGATTTATACCATGCTCTCAGGAAAATAAAACCTATGATGCAATTGTTGAAGCTTGTCGCAAAATTAAGTTACATAAGCTTAAAATCAAAAACATGCCTTTGCACGACTCGGTTAATTTGGCAACAAATTTGGTTTAGAAAAATTTACAAAACACTATTATTTTGACGACATAAATCTGCGGAATTCATAAACAACGGAACTTTCTTAAGTACATTCTGAAAGAATATCAGTACGCTATGTACGTATTTCAATAATTAATTAATAAAGAAAGAAATATCGTATGGAGGATTCAACCTAGGGCGGGGAAGGCTCCAAACTGCATTATGGCATTCTGATTTTGGGCCTGTAGGCTGCAATGGACGATTTGAAAAGAGGCGGAGCTTCAGTCAGGTGTGGGATACAATTCCTATCTCCATGGATACCGCAGCCGAACATAACCTTCATTTAGCCGTTTGGTGTCAAATGTCCCAAATGAGATGTACGTCAAGAAAACTGATTATTTGTTTGGAATTTGCCGTTTTATTTTTCAGGTAAACATTAATCTTATGTATTTGCGTATCTTAACCATGAAATTGAAACTAATATTTTTTACCCTTGCGTGCAAATCTATGAATGCGCAACATTTTTGCTTTCTGCCATTACCAACTAACAAATCAGCATGTTTGTAAACAAGCTTCGTTTCCCACAGTACTTTTTCCCTGCGGTGACGTCAGGGGGCGTGTACTTCAAGTCGTCCATTATCTCTGCATTTTGACTGCACCAGTTTTTTGGAAGTGGGAATCGTGTCGGACGATGTAGCTGGTCGGTAGGATTTCTCAGGAACTCCCGTTTCCCCCGCCCTTTTATTTCGGCAACGCTCCCTCGTAGAGTCTCATTCCATTATCACAATGCAGAGATGATGATAGCCTACAGGCCCAAAATCAGAATGCCATCAATCAGTTCGGATTCATCCCCGCACTAGGGTGCGTCGCCAGTGCAAATTTCTTTACTTTTTTATTTATTAGCGAAATACATTCATGACATACTGATATATTTTCAGAATGTACTTAAAGTTCCGTTGTTTATAAATTTCGCGGATTTATGTCGTCAAAATAATAGCGTTTTGTAAATTTTTCTAAACCAAATTTGTTGCCAAACTAACCGAGTCATGCAAAGGCATGTTTTTTATTTTAAGCTTAACTTCATTTTGCGACAAGCTTCAACAATAGCATCACAGGTTGCATTTTACTGAGAGCATGGTACAAATCCAATTCGTAGCGGTTGTAGCACATTTTGCCTACATACCTGGCAAGGAACAGTCGTGTCCGTTTTTCTGGTAAACGGTTCTTTCTAAGCATTTGCGACAAGAGGACCTTTATTGTTCCTGACGGTGTATTGCCCAAAAAGCCAACATGTAATGTTCACAAAACGTAACGAAAACGTAATTATAACCGATGTAAGGGAGGCAACCCCAATTATTTTCATGAAATAGGAAAGTTAGAAGGCTGAAATTATGAAATGTTTAAGATCTCAATAATACTTAACACCGC
This sequence comes from Medauroidea extradentata, assembly GCA_003012365.1. Taxonomy (NCBI): domain Eukaryota; kingdom Metazoa; phylum Arthropoda; class Insecta; order Phasmatodea; family Phasmatidae; genus Medauroidea; species Medauroidea extradentata. Next base: position 5,008 of record PNEQ01054298.1, read on the forward strand.
CCAAAGAATCGTAATTTAACTCCAAACCATTTTTTATATTTTGACAAAATACGATTTCCAAATTCGATTTTCAAGGGCTTATTCCGCCCTTAATAATAACGTTTCTTGAACGTGTCCTATATAATGTCTACTTCATTTTTCATGCGGAATCACCTCTCGGAGTTTGGGCTGTTAATTTCCTTACAACCTGTATACGCGCCACTAACTCCACTTAACGATACATTTTATAGTAAAGCTACAGATACCAGGAAATGTAGCTAGTTGATACGAGGAAACGCTATATCTCTTAACTCCTGTACGTGGTTCTTTTGTTACTGGATCGTACATCAAAACTCTTCCTTGTGGACTGTGAGCCAAATGTAAACAAGAATGTAAACACTCACTGAATGCCGTGCTACCTTCTCAGGCGTGCAAATGTTCACCCACTGAAGCAGCAGCCAATGCACGTACATGTAAATGAGGGCAGAACAAACAGGACTGTAGAGTCTAACCGGCAGGTCATTGAACTCGCACAGCACGTTTTCCTTATCTCTATCTATAATATATTACTTTAAAATGCCTGTACAGAAAAGGGAACATATTTACCCAACGAAGTGAAGCCGACGTTCAGGCGAGGGGTTAGGTGATATGAGTATGGCATGGCGCCGGCGTGAAAGAGCGTGGGAAACAGGAGATCTCCGAGAAAACTCGCCGACTAGTGGCATCGTCCGGCACGAGTCCTACATGCGAAAATTCGGGGACTGACCTCGCCGGGAATCGAACCTGGATCACCTTGGTAGGAGGCGAGTGGTCTGACCACTCGACCCCTGCGCCCCTTCAGCAAAAGACGTGATCATTTAACGCATTTTTATATTAATGACAGATGATCCGAAACCTGAATAAACACTAGCAATTTATATACACTAACATAAAATTCGTAAAATGATTAAAGTTCAAGTGTGACTAACGCTCAGTACGTAATGTAAAGCAATTTTCATCGCCATGTTTTTATATTTATATTTGTACCAGATATTTTCTTTTCTGGTTTTGGACACAAAACGTGACTAAATTTTGCTCTTATAAAAATTTTTAATCTCACGTAGTTTTTGTGTAATGGCTTGTTAAAGCCAAATTTGCATGTCGTTTTAAGGACGACACTAAAACCAACTCACTTACTACACTGAAAAACATTCACAGTGAACAACGATGTTGTAGGCTACAAGTTCATTTATGTTAAACCACAAAATAAAATATTTTTGTATTTTTTTAAATAAGTTAAAGAAATTTTTAAATTTCAGATTTTTTATTTAATTACAACATTTTTATTATTTGTTTTTATGTACGTGAAATTGTAGCCTGCGACGTCTTTATCTACAGTGATTTTTTTATTTGGTTTATCAGTTGGATTTAGTGTAGTCTTTTAAAGGGAAACATGCAACATTTTACTTTAACAAGTCGTTACACGAAAACTGTGATGTATAAAAATAGGCTATTTCATACGAGCAAAATTTAGTTACATTTTGTGTCTAAAATAACAAAATAAAATATATGGTACAAATATAATATAAAAACATGGTGATGAAAATTACTGTACTTCGCGCCCTTAATAATGCCAGTTACGATTCAGGTATTTATTTCGGTAAACGGACAGTTTTATTGCTGTGCTGCTTGCTATCAAAAACAAAGATGTCGTGTTTTATCTGCACAGACAACGGTACGATTACTCACGTAAAAACGCCTGTGTAACTCACATTATACAGAGTGTAAATGAAAGTATGTTACAAACTTCATGTGGTGATTCCTTGTCGAAATTGAAGTACAGTTACTTAAGACAACTTTTCGCTTAGCACACTTCGTAAGGGAGCAATACGCCCTCGAAAAACGAATTTCAAACTAGTTTATTGGTACAAAATCGTAAATAACATAACATTAAATCATAATTCGCCGGATACTGTGTTCTGCTAACACTTATCGACAGTCCGTGAGAAATGTGCTTCGGATAACTTACACCTTCATCAAAATAATGGGGGTGGTCACCCCCTTTTCGGCTTAGACGTTGGTGCCATCAGTTGTTATGGACATGCAATGCTATAATTTGTATCAAGAGACCCCGATGAACAAAAAGGTCGTCTTGTTGTTACACTGTAAAGTGAAGCATTTACAATAAAATGGGCAAGACAGTGTTAGGGGACTGCCACGTAGGCAACGCGTACTACACAGGTGATGTGGCTGAACGACGCGGCAGTCAGTAACAAACGCGTACCCCACGCTAGTTTGTAAACCTACAACGCGTCATGGGCGACGTTGTGTGAGCTACGAACTGATAGATGGCTGGTGTAGCAGAATGAATTTGTTAGTAAATGTTGCGGGGATATTGAAATGTACTGCACACGTGTAATTATTCTGCATAGTAGTAATACGAAACCAAATGAAGTGAACAATGTAATGTACACAAATTAGTATGCGTGTAATGTAAGAAGGGTAAACATTGGAGCGCACAATTCTACGTATGCCAGTCACCATTGACGTTGTTCGATATCATTCCCTCCGTGATGAACAGACGGTTTTGTGTTCTGTAATCTGTAAAGAGTAAGTTGTCTGAGGCTTGGCCCTGATACATGCATACTCCCCACGTCCTCCTCCGTTTAGCGTGTAATGCATGCCGGAGTACCCATTAGACTGCGACGAGGTACACTCTGACGTGCCGGGATATGTTGGCTCGTCATACTATTCACAATAACTGGGTTGCAATGAAAACCAAACGTCCGTGAGGCAGTGAACATGGAAAGGTACGGGCATGCTGAGCTTACCGATATGGCATTGATTTATGGTGAAGCTAAGTGCAGTGGCTGGTTAGCTGTACGAATGTATCGTGAAAGATTTCCACACAGACGGCACCCAGCACATACTATTTTTGCACGAATCGTCCAGCGTCTTCGAGATACAGGTACTCTCCTGCCACATTTCCGAAACTGTGGTGTTCATGCAACAATGCGAACACCACGATTTGAAGCGGAAGTTCTCGCCCGAGTCGAGGATCAACTGTCAACAAGTACCCGTGTTATTGCAAATGTGGTGGGTGCATCACACATGACAGTGTGGAATGTCTTGCATGAGCAGCAGCTACGCCCCTAACGCGCATGTAGGGAGCAAGCATTACTGCCACGTGACTATCAACCCAGACATGATTTGTGTGCATGGTTTTTGCAGCAGACAGCTCGTGACCCAGAGTTTCCCAGGTATGTTCTCTTTACAGACGAAGCGTCTTTCACACGTCATGGTGTGTACAATGCTCACTACAGCCATGTGTGGGCTGAAGAAAACCCACATGCCAGGGTTGTGCGATTCCACCAAGAGAGGTTTTCGGTCAACATGTGGGCGGGCATAGTCAACGATACCTTAGTAGGAGCGTACATGTTACCAGCACGTCTTGATGGCTACGTGTACCTACGGTTCTTGCAATACACTCTGCCCGAGTTGCTTGAGGACGTACCGCTGCTGATACGTGACCGCATGTGGCTACAACACGATGGGGCACCACCTCACAATGCTCGTGCTGTTCGTGAGTACCTCAACCAAGTATTTACAGGACGCTGGATAGGCAGGGGAGGACATGCCACGTGGCCTCTTCGCTCCCCTGATCTATCACCCCTGGATTTCTACCTGTGGGGACACATGAAGAGCCTTGTCTACGAGACGCCAGTGGACACGGCCGAGGAGCTCGTCGCACGCATCGTTGCAGCAGGCGAAGTGATACGGACGAATGCCAACCTGTTCCAGCGTGTGCGACTGTCCTTTTTGCATCTTTGCAATGCATGTATTACTGAAGGTGGCCGAACATTCGAGCGCTTGTTGTGATATTCATGTAAACATGTATCACTTATGCGGCTGTGAACGTTTTAATTACAGTAAAGTATTTGCTACACTTGTTTTCAGTACCGTACCATTCGGTGTATTGTGTGTTGCCTAAGTGTCAGCCCACTAAATCTACGTACTGTATTTTGGCAATTTTCTCGGACATGCTTCACTATACAGTGTAACAACAAGACAACCTTTTTTTTGTTAATCTGGGCCTCTTGATACAAATTATAGCACTGCATGTCCATAAAATCTGATGGCACCAACGTCTAAGCCGGAAAGGGGGTGACCACCCCCATTATTTTGATAACGGTGTAAGTTATTCGAAACACAGTTTTCACGGACTGTCGATAAGTGTTTGCAAAACACAGTATCTGGCGAATTATGATTTAATGTTATGTTGTTTACGATCTTGTACCAATAAACTAGTTTGAAATTCGTTTTTCGAGGGCGTATTGCTCCCTTACGAAGGGTGCTAAGCAAAAAGTCGTCTTGCGTAACTGTACTTCATTTTCGACAAGGAATCACCACACGAAGTTTGTAACATACTTTCATTTACATCCTGTATAGCACGTTGTATAACGGTCAGCAATTACTAGGGTCACGAACATTTCGCGAAAATAATTTTTCCCCAGGTTGTTTCAGTGCCTTACGTGCACATCTGCTGTTCTGCTTCATTGTGGTTGGCAGCGTACCTTAGCGAAGTGAGGTCTCGCATTTGACTGTGCCAGCCACAATAAGGATACTGCAACACCATTGTCTGTGATTTGTAGGTAGAACTACAAGCGTCCAACCACTGGCTATGAAGCACAACTGCAGGTGTACACGTAAGGCACTGAAACAAACTGAGGCAAAAGAGTGTGCTGAGTTAGTACTTGGGGTTACGAAACATTTGGAAGTCCTTGGAAGTCCATCCCCTTTTTTCCAAAATAATTTCAATTTTTGAGTAGACTCTTGATGAAATGCAAATCACCAGTGAGTCTAAAATGTGAATAGCGAGAACTGGTGTAAATCTCAGTCCTGTACACGATTACTAAGGCAATATCAAATTTAAATTGCCGCAATTAGTGCTATATAGGGCCTACACAATCAACAAGCTTGAAGGGCTCCTTCCATCATTAGCCGTGACAATCACAACATCTTGCAACCCTAGTGCATGCCAATGCCCTATATAGTATAGAGACACAGGAGAATAGCGAGAATAGTTGTCTGTTTGCTAGACTCCAACGTGTTGTATATAACGCCTAAGGTTTTGTATCGATATTGGCTATCGTTCTTGTGAAGCAATGTTTCTCTCTGTCCAACAGGCAAAATTGGAACTGTACAGCTTTAATACTGAACTTGTGCGATTTGATCCTAAACTGTTCACTTGCGTCACAAATTGTATCATCCAATAAGAGTTGGATAAAAAACTACAGCTTATTGGGGACTATGTTTACCTTAAACATTTTTGCGATTTCCAGTGTCCTATCACTGTAAAAAAAACTTCCTAAGAGAATGGAAGTTTTTAACCCATACTTCAGTTTGTAAATGGAAGAAATGTTGAGCATTGTTACTGTACATGTCTGGTAACATCAACATACATTTAACTGTTTCCTAAAAATGTTTAAGAATATTACCGTTGATGTATGAGAAACAATTTTACCACATCCGCTGTATTAACGCCCATGTACGTCAGTGTGGGGTTAATTTACAAATATGGGGCCCTGGGTAATGTACGGCAGCAGTGGCAGCGTGCGTCTGTACAGGAGCCCACCAAAGGTGCCCTGGCCCGCTTCTCTCTCGCGCCGTTTAGCACAAGATCCGTTTTATTGGTGCGCCGGGCCGCACTGAGGGCGCTAGGAGGCGAGCACCGCTGCCGATGATTTATCGCACCGCCTCACTCCATTAGGCCCTCGACCTCTTGTGCGGGCGTCGCGTCGCAGGCGCGAGCCAGCCAGTGTCGAGTGTTATATGCCCTCGCGCACATGTCCCCTCCCATCTCCTACAATCGATATTCCATTAACTCGGGCACGGCCTGCGACACATACACATCCGCGCACTCTTCTACTGCGCCTTCTCTAACCTGTTTATCCCCCGCCCAGACACTTACAACTAATATTCCGAAGATAGGCATCTATTATCGACTCGTCGCGGGGGATGCCGGGCGCTTCCCTTCCGGACCATTTCCGACACGATTCCTCTCTCTCTCTCTCTTTCTCCCCAGTCTGCGATACGATCCCGAGTTCAGTGGATCAGTTGTACTTCTGCTGCAGGCTTTTTTTTTATCCAACCCCTTCCTCTACCCCCTCTTTTCGTTTAGCACTCTTTCCATTTTCCGCTATACGTTCGTTCTTTCTCGCCTAGGATATCTCGGGTAAATCTATCAAAATGAGCGATGAATCATATTGTCCCAAAATGACAGTGGTAGATTTAGTTCACAATATCACTGGCAGCATGAGCCCCATAACCTGCACGCTAATTATTTCTACAATCTGCTAAAACATTAAACATTTTTGATGTGACAAGTTCTTGTAATTCCCTTTAAATAATGTACCCAGCAGAATTTGTGCCAAGAACTCACTAATCATACACTCTAAATAGGAATAAGTGAATATTCTCTCATATTCCAGGGATTTTCGCAGATTCTGGATGGAGCAGTTTTAACTTATAGAATCAGTAAAAAGGAAAACACTGAAAAATCAGTGAATATTTACAAATTCACTTTTGGAATGTTGTCACTATAAATAAGAATTAGTGAGTATTTACTGATTTTCCTGTATGGTTTTATACTTATTCAATTCATTGAAACAGTTTATTCTAATTATGTGGAAACCACAATAATATTATAGATTGTAGTAATATGGTGTCACACACACCAACCAATAAGCATTTCTCAAGAAGCGAGATGTGTGTACTCATGCAGGTGTTCGTCCTGATACAGCACTGACAACGACGTTTTTGTTAAGCAACATGTCGCACTTGAACTACTATATTCTAGTTAATGTATAAAAAGGTTAATCTTTTTTTAATCAAATCTTTACTTACTGTTGTATATTTACACCAGACAAAACGTACAACGATGTTGCAATCACATGCACATGAAGGCATGATAGCAGCATAATTACACACTTATTTCTCGAATCCGTGGTCATGAAGTTCGAAGCCAGCAGCAAACAATGTTATCTGGTGTTGTCAAAATGTAACAAGTATGTTTGGTTTCCTTCGTGTTCTTCAATATTGTTGTTCTCTTTTAAGTTAAATTCCTTATCAGTTGCAAAATGTGGAAGAAGATTAAAACAAATTTTTTGAAATAAATTGTGCATTAGTTTGTGTTTCTTGTGCGCGCGTTTTCATGTCGAACGTCTAAACTTAATACAAGAGCGGTTACTTATTTAGCTAAGTAAAATATCGGTCAACACATTAAACTTACCGCTTGTTACACCCAAATAATCACAGGTAGTTCGCATAATTATTTTTTCTCGATTACAACTCAGAACATTGTGGTCCGACAAATCCTTAGTTACCCAAGTCCCTTATATTAAAAATTAAAAAAATTTTTTTAGCTCAACGATAAACACACAATTCAATATTAATGTACTCGAAAGTCTTACATTTTCAGGAATCGTATATACGTGTGTCTGTGAGTGTGTATAATTTAATTTCTTGTGTTTGCCTTTTAATTCGAAAGCAGAAATGTGTTTAGAGCGTATTAGATTCCGAAGAGACTATGAAATATGAAAGTAATACTCAAAATACTAAAAGTATTATTTTTCCTACTGAGTTGTCGTTTTTAGGTAAGTGCTAATATACACATAATGTTTGTCCTCGTCTTTGAAAAAAAATGATTTGACATTTTTAACAACTATATCAACTAATCGGTTTTACCAGGATCATCACTTTTTGTCTCAAAATTACGAAACATTACTAAACGTTAATTTACTGAGAATGAAACAGGAGCAGCTAAGGTCGAGTAATTAAAAAAAAAACACCGAAACATTGTTGGACTGACAAAAGTCGTGAAAGAGAAATAAATGTTCCTCATTTTCTATATAGAAAAATTGGGTCCAGTGGGAGACAGGAATCAATGTAGCGTACACTGTATTTAAAGTTGGGTACTGAAGGATACCCTGTCAAATTTGATCCAGATCCGTCAGGAACAGGTTTCCTAATCCACCCTCAGGGATAAAAGTGATAAGTGTAGACGGGAAGGTTAGTCTGATCCAAGACATGACCACAACTAGGAGGGTCACGTGTGCTGACTGACAGGTTCGAGTATGGAAGAAGGTATTAAAGGAACATTTCAAATAAGAGTCTAGTCCTTGTAAGCAACTGCTGCTGCGTGTCCGTTATGTGCAGAGATCTGAAAAATTCGTGTTTTCTTCTGGGAACAAGCTAGAATTCACACAACTATAAGTTCGTGTCACTTTCGCAATTTGCTGTTTTGGCAGATTCTGGAAGTAGCTGAACCAATTACAAACACGTATCTAAATGAAGGCCCATATCATTATGACAGTGATCATCAAATAAACAGCTGTTGTCCGCTCAAGATCACATATATTCTTGGAGGCTAACCTACAGGTCATTGAACCAGGGATTTTTTCCTGTCTCTGTATTATGTGCAAGCCACCCTCGCTCGTTTCCTCTTCCCTTGTGACAGTTAGTTCAGGTTACTTGAGGTTACTATAATTAGTTTAGGTTAGTTGTAAATTCCAAACAAAGCTGGGGAGAGATTGTAGAGTGAATATGCGATACAGCGACAATCTTCTGAGCATGTGACAAACGTGTTCGTAGGCAGAATGTTGTTATGTGTAAACTGACAATGCGGCAGTTGTAAGTTATCAGTAAAATGTGCTGAAAATTTATCAGATTTGAAACATTATCCCGAAAAGTATTTTAGTCCTACGTGGTAACATTACAACAACAATACAGAGGAATAAAATACTTTTTGTAAGACTGTTTTACGCAGGTTTTGGATCATCTATAAATAATACAAAACTGCATAAATGATTACTTCTTTTGCTGGGTAGGGGCCGGGGTGGCCGACCACTCGCCTCACACCAAGGCGATCCGGATTCGATTCCCGGATTTTCGCATGTGGGAATCGTGTCGGACGATTCCGTTGATCGGCGGGTTTTCTCGGGGATCTCCCGTTTCCCCCGCCCTTATCATTCAGGCGCTGCTCCATACTCAACTCATGTCCCCCCCCCCCCCAACCCAACGCTAAATATCTAGATGTTAAGCACTGAAATTTCCCACTCACTCTGTTCTAATCTACACCTGCTCGGGAGCAGGATAGATAGCAGCGAACAGATGGAAAACACGATAGAGCGCGTAAGTTCCCCGCGCGTGTACATAAAATAAAATATATTGCACTTGCATGCTAAACAAAGCAGACGATGTCGGAATGTTGTTGGACGTGAAGTCGGTATGAAATTATCACGTAAAATGTCGCCAGAAAAACGTGAAGCCGTAGATAGACATTTATAAATTATTTAAGACTTATAAACGTCTACATTTTTTACGTTTGAAATCTGTGTATAGTGAACTCTCGATCACGTTTTTCTTTAATTCAGAAAGTTTAAATCTTGATATCAGACTTCTTCTGTTTTGTAGATAAAAAAAGAATATTGCTGTGAAGTAACACTACCTTCGATATGGGTTTAACTTTTTAATAAAGCTTATTCGGCAAAACGGTCTTATAATAGATCATTATTTTTAATCACCTTCCTCGAGCAGGGCCACTGTTCAATTAAGTATTGATTTAACTTTTAACTAACTTCATTAATTACAACATTCTACAAGTTCTTTGTAGTACTAAGGAAGAGATGGTTAAGTTTTCAGTTCTTAAATACAATATTTATCCATCTTATATTAGAATAATTCCTTATTTGCATAAGCAGAAAATAATTTTTAACTCATTTTAAGTTTACATATAATATCATAAATTGAATTGCTGACCTTCGTGGAAAAGCTAGCACGAGACAAGTAATTGATTTTTCCTTGAAAGAAGTCTGAGGCGCTTCCCTAATTGAGATCAGATTTGTGTGGAAAAAATGTTCGTATTAACCGAGTAAAGAGACTGTCTTTGATATTTAAATTAAATAATGAAATATATAAAAATAAGATAATAAGACACGATAAAGCCTCACCGATAAATAGCAAATATAAATATTTTTAAAGAATAATTGTACCTTTGTATCTTAGCATGCTATCAATACCAAAGCCTCAGACTAAATCATTTTCTAAAAGTTTCCGGTATATGACTGCACCAGAAGGTTGCAAATTTTTGGCTATTTTACTATCAGTAGTTTAATAACTTTAAAATAAAAAACTTATTTATTCAACATAAAAATGAACACCAATAAAACGTTTATATATCTGTGGCTACACGCAAAGATCATATACAATATTAAGCTTTTAAATACGGATGTATGTATAACTCAATTGTTAAGCATTAATCAAACACACTTTAGTGTTTTATATTACCCTAAACCGTACCATTTTCTATGTTTTGTATAACTGTGGTAAATTTTTTACAGCTACTTATGGACAATGAGGTTTAATATTTCGTAATATGTGTCACAATGGAAGACATTATTAGTTCTAAAATGTAAAATATATGTCCATTTCAACATTTGTACTGTAAAATTTGTCTTTCATTGGGCCACAAATCACCAAATATTAAAATCTGCCGCCCATAAATAACTGTCAAATGTTACCAAAATTATATTAAATACAGTAAAACACTACTTCAAGATAAACAGCTCACAAGCTTTCTAGGTTCACCCGCTTCTCGATTCCTCGGAATAATTTTTATTACAAACATAGACTGAGATAGGTTTCTAAAACTAATTCTTTGAGCTGCAATGATGAACTGGTGCTAGTCTCCTATTTAAAAACGTAAAATTCAGAGAGCACCAAATATGATATTTCCGAATCCATGAGCTGATTCAACGCTTCTATGTGCAAAGAACTTAACTGGACGCAACCCAGCATTCAAGGTACCGTGGGTTAGGCTTTATGGCGATTATTGTATTTATTTATGTATATTTTTTTAATTTCATGTGTTTCCAGATCAGAAATAAGAACACTAAAAAAGTTTCGAAAAGAAATATGACTCCTAAAACTGCAAGCTATTATTCATGCCATAGGGAATTTTGCTTCGTACCAGAAACAATATATTCAAAATATATGCACACAACTTGAGAACAATCACAATACGCATACTTGGTGAATATGCTAAAACTTCAAAACTATGGAATAGGTTTGAGTTCAGGAACAATTGTTCACAATCACAAGCAGTTTTCTGCTTCTGAACTTGTTTGTTATCACATCAACGTAACGGCCAAAAAATTTCATCCCAAAATTATGAAAACACAAATTAAATTCGTGTTCTCCAAGATATTCTGTGCAACGCATATTCGTTTATTTACGACAACAAATAGATCTCCTCTGTGTTGTATGTCTCATTTCTGAATTGTTAAGTTCAGTAACATTTTTTTTTTCAGGAGATGCACAGATGTTTCGACGAGGCACGATGCGCGTGCTGTGTTGCTCTTAAGGTGGAGTCACAATGCCCCGACGAGGTCGGCACAACAGCTCCGACACAACGATTCTGTAAGCAAGATAGCCACGACGATTCTGGTAGCGTTCACAATGTTCCGACATGCCGACGTGCGGTTCGTCGTGATTTGGCCGACTGCAGTATCAAAAAGTAGAAGCTATCATATTTTTTGAATGTATTATTTCAATCAGCTGTTTCATGAAAGCACGAATGAAACTGTAAAAAATTCTTGCGAAATAAAAGGCAACAGAAACATAATGCATAATGTTCTTCGCTGAAATGAAAATACTTAAAAAAGCCGTCATTTATTATTTATTCGCATACAACGATCTGGCGCGAAAATTAATTGAAGATAAGGTACATTCGAAGTTGATCGGTTTTCAAAGTGATATAGAAAAAAATGTAGAATTTAAATATACCAAGTATTTTCAGCTGCAAGTAAATTTCGTTTTGTATTGTTGCATTTACTTTACCTGCAAGTCTCGACACAGCAAAAATTATAAATAGAATCTACTCTCGTCGGGCTGTCGGGGCAGAAATTTTGTCGGACTGTTGCTTGATTTTATTGGTTACTGCTCAGATGTTGTTGTGTCGGGGCTGTTGCGTCGGGCTCGTCGGGGCATTGTGAATCCACCTTAAGAGGGCGTGGTACATAATTCAACGGTAAAAGCATTAATCCTTAACAGTAGGTTTCTTGAAGCCAATTTGCGAAAATTAAACAATATCAATCCTAGACAAGAGTTTTCGCCAACCTTTTAAACAACATTGTTTCCAGTGTTATGAACTTCTAAGGCACAATCTCTGACGCCGGAGCCTCGTGCATTTAACTGCGGCGCAAGAGACCACGCGTAACGAATTAGTAATTTTGAATCAATATTTACTCATAAAGTTGGCAAATACCATTATCTAGGATTGTCATTGAGTATTATATCCATATTGGCTTCGAAAAAAATAAACGTAGCAATCAATTGATGTTTTTCAGCGTCTATTTATCTACCACGCACTTTTAAGTGTTTCTGCACATTTTGACCACGGCCACGCAAGATACGTCCATTCAGGCGGTCACCTTAATAGTTGTGTTAAGGGGGCCGCCTGCCCAGGCCACCGAGTGTCGTGCAGAGCTTCTGCCGTTACCAGATTATTCGAAAACTACTAACCGCACATGAGTGTATACGCATTTCAAGTTCACCTCTACTCATTAAAGTATATTTTCTAGCGGCCGAAAATGGCGAAAATTGTATTGTGGTCTATTTTATGTATGTTAATGTTATCACAGAATCTTTTAAATTGTATAGACGAGTACGATACACCGTTATCTTCAAAAATTCGTCATAAAATGACAGGGTCATCATTGAAAGTCTCATACAGGCACGTTGTCGGCGAGAAGAAGGTATGCCAGTTCAGTGACATGTGCCTAGAGGCTAGGGTGAGTAGTGATGTGCTTTCTGTCTCGTCGTTACCGCCTCCACACCTCTTATGTTCGACATTCAAAATACGTTCACCCATCTTAAATAGATACCTTTAAGCAATACCTTATATGTTTTTAGTAAAACTATATGTGATATAGCGCCGCACTTAATTGCTGACATAGGCAACCACCCAAGATCACATTGAAACAAATAGCTATGTGCACTTAACATAGCCTTGGAACTTGTGGACATTTATCAGCTACTCTGACACCACTACTTAATACAAAGATAAGTTTCGCTCCATATAAAATTTATTATGAAGGCCTGGACATGCATTTTCATGAATCTCAACTGATTATAATGTAACAGAAGCGACTGTATACTTATTTAACGGCATTCGGTGTTACGTAGAAGAGGATTTTTACATAAAATTAAATGTGAAACATGTTTACCTTTCCAAGCAGGGAAAGTTTATAAATTTTTATAGTGTTTACAGTATACATTACAACTTTTATTTCGGTACTTTTTATCATCACAACATTTTTGACGTTAGATTAAAGTTACTCTTCTTGTTGCTATAGAAATACGAAGGGAAACGTACTAAAATATTAATGTATTTTGATAGCAGAGACGTGTAACGGTACAAGGATGAAAATTATATTTGTGCGTGGTGTTATTCTCACGGTCCCTCGTCTCATAAATCCTAAGTGTTACAGTATCCTTCCGACCCGCAACGCATTCGCCCTTGCGCTCGAACATAACTGCGTAAACGCATATAAATTGGTCTGGAATAAATTGCTCTTCTGGGAGTAATTAACACGCACGTAAGATGCGGGTGGTTTCCGCGCGAGGAACATTCGGCTTCCAAAGGGAAAGTCTACGTAATGAACTGTACTGCAGGTTGTGAAAGCAGTGAAAACAGACACTGTTGCTACACTGTTGTGTAGATCAAGATAATGTCATGTATTATTCTTTCATTTGCTGGGAAAGAATAACATACACGTTTTATTTTAAATTATCTTAAAACAATACAAAACACCAATTCATTGTGTAAATCTCATATTCAAATAGTGCGATCGTATACAGCATATCCAGAAACGGTCGTAAAATAAGCACATCTCGCGATCCCTGGCTAAATTAGGGACGAAATTGTCAGTGGCAAATATTGTAAAATAACCCTTTATGCGCAAAATGTGGCAACATAGCATATACAGATATCTTATTTATCTCACTACCACTGAACTGACCAACATGTTGCGGGCACGTGTTTAAATTCCAAGGAGCCCAAACATGTTTTTACATTTACTCAGCGTAATATACATAAAGCATGGGCGTACCTAGGGATATTTTTCGGAGTGGGTTTCGAACTCTTATCTCGCATAAATGTTTCAATGTCATCTGTGTTTCTCTAAATGTAATATTAACTTATTTTACTAACAATTTAGTTTGCTTTTGTAGATAAGGAAATCCAAAATTTCGGAGGGGGTTTGAACCCCCAAACCACCCCCTGGGTACGCCCATGACATAAAATAATACCTGTACTGGAGCACACTTACATAACATACCCAAAATAATACCTAGACGATGAGTGCTGCGTTGCCACATTGTGAGCAAGAAATATTATGCATTTATCCACTAAATTTACGTCTCCAATTAAGCCTAGAATTCGCATTATGGGCTGATTATACGGTCATTTCTGGACTTCCAGTATTAAAATTAAGTACCAACAAGCATCATGGAAGAGGCTTATGTCTGTTTTTCGGCACGCATTATTTACATTATCATAGCGTTCTATTAGAAAGAGTTTGTGATCAATTATAGAATAAGTACAGCACAATGGGCGCTGCTCGTGGTAAAGTGAACACGTTTGATCACAGTTTAGTTAAGAACAATAATAAAACAATTTCACTTTACTATAGTTGCATTAGACGTCAACTTTAGGTAAAGGTGAAATACAAGACGAGATAAAATTTAGTGCTCAAACTTCGTGAAAAAGTAGAAAATGTTTGTTACACTTTCCAGCCAGAGTGAATATCAAGGGTGGTATGCACCCTCAGAAAGCAAATCTTAAAGCTATATTTGAGTGAAATTCCAGAAACGGCTTGGAATTTTAAATGACAATACTGACGACTATGCTGTGGACAATTTCATTGTATTACTGCGATCTTTTTTTTATCATGTAAGTTAATCACCAATAAAATTTCTCGTTTTTTTTCATAAAATAAGACAGGATTGACAGGGGTGCATAAAACTGTTCTGTCACGTAGTTTCTACTTAAGTTTTCACGAGGAAACACTTCCTGAAGCTTGGGCGATAAATTTCCTTACATTCTGCTTACTTTACTTTTTACAGTACCAAATGACGGAAACGAACACTTCGTCAGGAAGGGATAAAAATTGCCAGAACTTGAAAAATACCCAATTTAACGTATAGAGACTATACCGAATTTAACAGCAATGTTACGTAACTGGTGTGTGTTGTAACTTAGTACGGATAGCACTTAATGCGACACGTGTGACGAGCAGTAGTAGAACGTATAGGTGCCTCATGGTAAGCCTAATATTTTATAAATACGCGTTTTAAAAATTGGCACAAATATTGTACGTGTAACTGCTTTGCAAATTTTTAAAATAAATTGATTATGTTATGTTGGTTAATCATAATTTTGTCACTGACATTTATGTAAGAGTTATACATCTAAAATGTTGAACTTACTGTGCAGCTCCTATAGAGAGTTGAACTAGACGCGTGGTACAGTTCTGAAGGAACACGATCTTCAAACTGGACGTCAGTGGTGCGAGGCGAAAAAAGAACGAATACTCGGTAGGTCCCGCGCCTGATCCCACCGGAATTCCCAGGCCGCCTGAACTCAGGTAATTCCACCCTTTCTTTGCTCCCTCTTCTTTCTTATGAAGACTCCTTTTATTTCGTCTTCCCGGCGTTTTATTTAACTCCTTAATTTCATTTAATTTTCCCCTTCGTTAAGGTAAGACGTTAATGCAAGACTTTTCCTGCCCTACTTCCACAGTTCTCTCGCTCGTGCTGGAATCCCTTCCTCCGATACGTTTATTTCAAGAAGGATAAAGAGCTGCCGTTGTAAGGACTCATTTACTGAACCCTTAAATACTTTATGAAAACCCTTACCTGTCCGGGTTTGAATTTCAAGGTAATTGAACTGCTGGATCTTGTTGTTGACGTTTGAGAGTTATTTAACAAGTGCCTGTACAGGCCAGTAAATTTTACAATCCCTTTTAAAGAATTTCAATCAATTTGTTTAAGTACTTTGGTTCAGGTGCAAATATATGGCCGAGGAGTTTTTTTAATTTTACATTGCACATCAGTTATACTGCTAACAATTTCAGCAAACGAAACTATATAATGCAGATATGAGAAGTTAAACTCGATATAAGAGAGTAACAAACGAAAATATTTCCTCAAATTCTGTGTAACGGCTGTTAAAGAGTAAAATATTTATAATGTTTTAGAAGCTAGAAACATAGTTACTTTTGTAAACGGCTACTAGTGACTACATTATTACCTAATGAACCTTTCATGTTATTACAATAAGTTCAAATTTTAAATATTATCTGTGGCATATTAAGGGTACGAATCCGTAAACTTTTCTTTCCATGAATGGGAGAATTTCACATATTGTAAAAACACGTGATGAGAAAACTGTTTTCGAGATATTTGAAATTGTCTAACTTAGCGTGTATTTTTTAATACAATGAAGTGTGTTGTGCTGTCTTACTCTCAGCCTTATAATAGTGTGCTCGACATTAGCTATAATGTGTTTGAAGTTTATTTTGTTAAAGAAATTCTTTACATATTAAAGAGCCTCACCTATCAGGCACTTATTCAAAATGCGTTGCTGCGTGTTCGTAAATACGTTTTTTTTTTTTTTTTTTTTTTTAAGAAACTATTCCACATATGCCCATTTTGTTAGAAAACTAACTAAATAAATTTTTAAAACGATGACGAAAGGGTGGTTTCAAAGCACAACGTAGATTGGAAAAATAATTTCGGAGACCCTTAAATGGCTTTAAAAAAGCCTTTACAACCTGTCATATTTAAAAAAAAACTACTCAAGGGATTCGTGCGAAACTACTCTAGAAACATGCAATGGTCTTTTTTTTTTTTAACTTTCCATCAATAAAAATATGCAGTCACAGCTGAAAGTGTCAGTCAGGCAAGTGATCTACGGTGCCAATGCACGCCGTTTCAGTGTCTTGCGGTAGAGGCGATACCGCACCAGATGAGGCAGTCAACATCGCCCTTGGTGCCGTGCCTCACTCACACTAACACTCGTCCAGTAGGTGGGCGCCTTAATGGAATACTGTTCCGAAAACGAGAGCTGCCAGATTTTTTTTTTTTTTTTTTTGCCATAGAGTTCAGAGTTCAGGGTGTTTGACTGGTTGTATTTTTTGTATGCTCTATTTCGATTCAGATGTTTGTCAAAGAAATTAAAGATAATAGGAAAACACACAATGAGAGTACGCTTTAGTCAACCGAATACATACATAACACAAAATTCCTTGAATGGAATTGGGTCACATAAACCAAGGTCAGACAAATAAGAAAATGGTAAAGAAAAAAACAGAAATCACCAAGGCAGACAGCACTCGTTGTAAGCCTGCTTTGGCTAAAGGACAGACTGATATAATACATTTACCACAAAAATCCGACAAAACAATTAGACTAAACAATACACAGTAGTTTTCCAGACACGAACAGAAAATCGCCGTTTCGGGAACTCAAAACGGGAATTATGCATTTCTATAGAGTATTTTAAAATGTCACTGAGAACGTACTCTACCGAAGCAAATTGTTGTATTTACACACGTAAAATGTTTTCACGTGTTATAATAAGCAGCTCTTAAAAACATATTCTTTGGCAGTCATATAAAACAAGGCCAGATAAATTAGTAAATGATAAAGAAGAAACAGACAATACCAACACAGATACACAGATTAGAAGTTTGCTTTGCCCTAGGAGCATAATTTTACTCGATATTTACTATAACATGTTAAATGGCATGCGTATTGTAATGATATTGCCTGGCAGGTCGGACAGCGAGAGGTTCGAGCTGCAATCAGGCCAGCGTTGGGAAACCACGGAAGACAGCAACTCACCTCACCCCTCTCGTAGAGGCGCAATAATGAGGACAAGCATGCCGATATGTGGCACTGTTACCAAGTAAACCGGGTCTGTCACCCATCAGCACTCATTCGATCAACATGCCAGTTCTCCTCCGGGGCTTGTGGGTCGAGTCCTGGCAGGGGCGTGCTCGTTCGTCGATGCCGTCTACCTTATCAATCCAGCTTTTGATAAGGTCGTCAGATCTAATTATGTTGCAGCAACCCTTAACTTAATATCATACATTAATAATCAGTAATATTTCGCTCCCCTCCTAAATTAATATATTACAATGTAAACTGTTTTTGTATTACGAGTACCTGCCATTGTAGTAGTTTAACCATGAATGTCTAAATCGTTTAACGCATATTAACATCTAAATAAACACACAGTGTAGCTACCATCTGAGTGAAATCTCACTTAATAATAATTATTATGTAACAACAGCCATTTAATTAAACTCACAATTAATATTAAGTTTGTAACAGTATGTAAATACCGCAATCTGCTTTGGTAAAGACGTTCTCAGCGACATGTTCAAATACTCTATGGAGATGCATAATTTTCTTTCAGTACTTTCTTCATGAATAAAAACATTGATCTCTCCACTGAATACTTAACTGTTCCTGTGTATGTACGAATTATGTATCCACTTTTACATATAGTTACACGCTCAAAACGTTAGCTGTGGCGTCAAATTCTTTGCATAACAACGCAGTTTTGACTCAATATGCCGGTGCATTTATTCACAAAGTTTTCTGAAAAGCGCCGTATGGTGGCAAGTTCACTGAACTGACGCATACATGAACTATTTTGGAAGAAATGCTCTGGAAAGATTTATAAAAGTGTGGCGCCTACATTATTCATGACTCGATTCGCAAGAAAAATGTTACACCCCTAACTCTTGGAACTTGAAAATGTGATCGTTTATGTGTCGAGAAAGAAATAAGCTTTCTCTATGCTGTGCAGGGTTTCCAAAATGTTGAAAAGAGGAAACTTAGAAGTTTAGCTCGCCAACTACTAGGTTACTCTCTAAGGGTTTGTCTTAATTTTGATAGCAATATTTTAAGTTTCGTCACTGAAATTTATTACATTAAAATTTACTGAGAGATGAAGTATGCAAAATTGTATTTACTCAATCGAAGACTTATCAAATAATATAATTTATGGCAAACACTTCATACCATACAAGTTAAGTTTGGTGTTAATGAACATTCAAGTTTCTGCATTAAGAGATAGCGGACGGTAGCTTTCTTTTACATTTGAGGCACGGAAACGGGGAAGACGATAAGTCGATTATAACACGTCCAACAAACACATCATCGCCTCTAGACGCGAAGGGCTAAACTAGCGTACAGTGTTTTTCGTAGAATGTGTTTTTCAATGGGACTTCAAGCAATAGTCCTCTTATTTTATTTGTGAAAATAATGTGGTTAAATCTAAACAGCTTTATATGTTTTGTTTTACGCTTACGGTTGATATTTTCTCCGCTATAGCAAAGTTAAAAAGTTATTTTTAACACTTTTGAGAAGCTTGGAAATCATGTTCTTAATTAGCGGACGGCTTATTAAAATCATAGGGACGCGGTTTGAAGTATGTCTTCCTTGCGTAGATAAACGTATTCGAAACATGTTTAATATTTACACAAGAAAAATTATTATTCGTACCACGCTGCAACACGTCTCACGAACACCAGGTCCACTTACTCTTAATCACTAAGAATGTTAAAGCAGTATCGATCTCATTACTAAAAACGCCAGCACAAAATTAATTACTTTACAAGTTGGTGTTAGCATACACGCTGAATTACATTAACATCTCATTTTCAAAACATGGCTACGTTATGAGCTGACTAATAGTATGGGAGATTTCCGCACTGAAACTCAGATAAGGAACGAAAGACTAAGCTGATTTGTGCACATCTTAGACAAGGTAATGCGTATAAAGTACCTTCTGAGATAATCCTAAATGCTTACTAGTTAGGGATCGTAAATAATTGCTAGTTAACGTGTATATTATAAGCACCCAAAGCGTCTCAAATTATAACTTTTTTAAACCGTTCAAGATATACTATCTACCTGAATGGTTGTAGAGAAGATTAGTGACTAAGAGCATGAGCCCGAGAGGATTATAATTTTTTTTAACCCAGACAAGAGCCGACAACTTAAAATCGCTCTGTAACACTGCTGCAAATTGGTAATATATTTTTTTCGAGACAAACGACATAAACATTTAAGCTGATGTATCAATTAAAAAAGAAATTTCGTTAAAAAAGCGAATTATCTTCCGTCATGCTACATTTTGTACCGACACAATCAGAGTAAAGCCTGTTTTAGCAAAGTTACAGAGAGATTTTACGATATCGGTTACAGTTTATGTTTTGAAAAATAATTATAGTAAAAAATGTAGAAACACGGACCCATGCCAACATAAAAACACCTGATGTTGCAAGATATAACCCTGCTAGTTTGCGGCTGCTGAAGAGCGCTCTTTACCCAAAAATTCGTAACTATATAACTGTACCAAGACTGTCCAACTCTTACACATCGCATAAATAGTAATTCCCTACAAATAAAATATATTTAGGATCCATATTTTTCAATCAAGCGCATGTCAAAGTAAAAATTTTACTATTTTCGCTTTTAGCTACTTACCCAAAGTATAAACTATTCAAACTATACAAATGAAATAATTTAGAGTGAAAGTAAATTCATTACGCTTCAGAATGACACCTGTGCAATTTAACATTAAAATTAAATTTATAAATACACGTACAGATATGCAAAAATTTGGGTGGAGTCAATAACATTTTTACACAAACTATTTATACGTGAAATTACAAAGACGTCATTATGTACCTTAATACATTTACTTGCACTCTAAATTATTTCATTCGTGTCGTTTCAGTAGTTGTTACTTTGGGTAAGTAGCGAAAATAATCAAATCGCAACTTTGACATGTGCTAACACGAAAATGATAGAAGCAAAAAGAAAAATATTTGTGGAAAAAGGTAACGTGTAAGAGTTGAAAAGTGTTTGGTGCAGTTATAACATTGCCAATTTTACGGTACAGAGCAATATGAAGTAATATTTCTACGCAAGAAAGAAAACATCTATAATACGATGAAAGTTGATTTAACCCATTATTATTTACAACTTTTGCAGAATATACTTAGGTTTTAACATTATCCAATTTTTTGTACAATTTGAGACCATAAATAAAAGTTATTTGAAAAGTAAATTTTAAAAATAATCGTAATTTTTTTTGTGTGTTTAACAACAGAATCACTGCCCGAGATATCTCGAGCGAAACAGTGAAGGGGTTGAAGAATTGTAAGTCACGACCCAACAGTGGTAGACGTGATGTAGCTACTCTGCGATACGCTGACAACAAGAAATCAAAACATTTTTAAAAGTTATTTTTGAGTAGATGTAGGCTACTCTGCGATACGCTGACAACAAGAAATCAAAACATTTTTAAAAGTTATTTTTGAGAAGATGTAGGCTACTCTGCGATACGCTGACAACAAGAATTCAAAACAATTTTAGAAGCTCTTTTTGAGTAGATGTAGGCTACTCTGCGATATGCTGTGAACAAGAAATCAAAACATTTTTAAAAGTTATTTTTGAGTAGATGTAGGCTACTCTGCGATACGCTGACAACAAGAATTCAAAATATTTTTAAAAGTTATTTTTGTGTAGATGTCGGCTACTCTGCGATACGCTGACAACAAGAAATCAAAACATTTTTAAAAGCTCTTTTTTAGTACATGTAGGGTACTCTGCGATATGATATCAACAAGAAATCAAAACAATTTTAATAAAAGCTCTTTTTAGTAGATGTAGCTACTCTGCCAAATGCTGACAACAAGATTCAAAACAATTTTAGAAGCTCTTTTTGAGTATATGTAGGCTACTCTGCGATATGCTGTCAACAAGAAATCAAAACAATTTTAATAAAAGCTCTTTTTGAGTAGATGTAGGCTACTCTGCGATATGCTGTCAACAAGAAATCAAAACAATTTTAATAAAAGCTCTTTTTGAGTAGATGTAGCTACTCTGCGATACGCTGACAATAAGAATTCAAAACAATTTTAAAACTCTTTTTGTGTAGATGTAGGCTACTCAGCGATATGCGGTCAACAATAAATCGAAATATTTTTAAAAGTTCTTTCCGAGTGTATCTACATACAAGCGGTTCGAGAGGGGTTTGGAGTTAATGTAATAGTTGAACAGCATAGCTGCGTGTTCTTTAGTTCCCAAGTAAATGTTGAACATAATCTGAAAATAAGAAGGCATTTTGAAGGACACGCTGATTATGACCTCACGAAGCAGATGTCAAGACACAGCTCTTGTGTGAAATATTTCAACAAACAAATAAACGTACTCTCCACACGGCTATGACATACTAATTACATAGTAAACTACACAAAAATTGCTGCAAACCTCATTCAGTCATAATGAAATGGTCGCCAGTTTAAGGTGGCTGACTGAGTGAACGTATTTTGTGCGTTTGAGGCCTAGAACTTCGGAATAGATGAATTCGTCGCAGCACGCGCACCACGAATCACTCTAGCCTCTATGCGGAAGTAGCTGGGAGGATCAAACTAATTGCTGGGATCGAATCCAGGATCTGTCTAAAGTGAATCAGTTGTACGAGCGTTTAATGCAGTCAACATGATCGACTCAAAAGTTGGAGGTATGTTTCTTTGCGACAGGATGGACGTATTCCCATAAACATAACCGGTGAATTCAAGCAAGACTCACAAGTGTACGCGGCCGGATTGTCTAACACAGTACAAAAATTATCAAAGAACAGCTTACTATGTTGTACAGGAATAATAATGTTGAAGTACGCCGTTTTATTTGCTTCTAGGCCTTGGACATTTCGCGAGGTGAGATACGACACACTGCGTGTCTAGAGTTTACATTACTAGATTATTTTTCGGGCCTACTCCATTGCAATGTAGATGTCCGTTAAAGAAATCTAAAGATAATAGAAAACATACATAAGAAGAGTATGCTTTAGTCAACAGAATACAACACAAAAAAAAATCCAAAATTGGAATCGGGTCAGATAAAAAACAAGGGCCATCAAAGAAGAAGAAAAAAACAGACACCGCTAAGGCAGACAACCCGTGTTTGAGGCCTGCTTTGGTAAAGGGAACAACAGAGAAAAAATGAACCACAAAACATAATAAAAGTACATCGTAAACTAAAGCATACTCAGCTTTTTTTTATGGTTTTCTATTCTCTTTAGTTATCTTTGACAGACATCTACATCACAATGGAGTATGTCAAAAAATCCAGTCATGCACGCACTCTCATCGCACACCTCTTTCAAAAATCATAGAATTTACATTGCTATCCGACTTCTCCGCGGTTCCCCGCCGTCTTCAGCTGTGTAAAGTAAGAGGTAAGGAATGGTTGAGTGGCCTTTACGTCTCGTCGACAGCGAGGTCATCAGAGACGGCTGCAAAGTAAAATAACAAACACAATTTGCAGTCCTAGAACGAGGCATTAAATGTATCACACTTTAATGAGGCCTTTGTTTCATTAACTCATGCATCCTAATTAGAGAACCTTAAATTTAAGGTTTTGTTTCTATTGGCTTGGAACCGAGTTCCGAGTCTCTCCGTTTTTTACAATAATTACTTTTTTAACATAAACGGAGCCTGTGTTGTAAAATCTCTCTCGGTAAATTTGTTATAACTAATTTTAACAACGTGCTCTAATTTCGTAGGCAAATTGCAGCATAACAGTAGCTAATTAATTAACTAAATTTCTTTTAATTCATAAATTAGCTAAAACCTTTGTACCGTTGGTCTGTAAAAACTACATTACGTAGTAAAACCAATTTGCAACAAAGTTACATGGTGTTTTTACGATATTGCCTCTCACCTAGGATTAAAAAATAATCCTCTAAAAAAACAGATAGATCCTGGCCCATTCCCTTACTGCTTATTCAAACAGTCACGTTTTGCCCTACTGTATTTACTAGGCAGAGGACAAGCCAACTAAAAAGGTATGAATTACTCGTAATTTTACGTGGTTATTAAATTCAATTTGCAGTCCTGCAATGTTTGGTCGTTTGTGAGTGTAGAGTTAGCTAGCTGTTTCGTCCCCCTGTTCATATTCCCCACGCTACCCGCATTACGTCTATGTTGGGCGGTTTTGGATACCATCCAGGCCGTATAGGTAACTCCTACTCCGTATCTATAAATATTTCAGTTGAACCACAAATCTAAAGCAGTTTAAACCGCGAGTTACGAAGTAGCGCAAAACTTTAATAACTATTGAAAGAAATTATTAGTAAGTACACATGATTATATCATTTTAAAGAACATTGAAGAAGATAATAATCTCGTAGAAACACAAACACTTGTTTTTTATCGTACACATTAAGAAACATAAAACGGTAAATACTTCAATTCATTCAAGAAAGGAGTCTATAAAATTTCTTTAAGAAAATATGAACATAAATTACACATGTCAACAACAAATCAGGACGTAATATAAATATAATACTTGTACTTGATAGTAAGTGTTTACGCAAAGTATTGAGTACAACGTGTATTGGAGATCGCTGACGTACACAGGAGAAGGACGTGGATGATATATTATCCCCTTCCCTGAATTCCGAAACTACCAACCATTCCCATTAAAAAGGAGATAAAAATGTGTGGAGCTAGATGAAAAAAATTATAATTGCGTTCATTAATTGTAACAAATTGTAATGCAAAAGGGAGTTTTACTTGTCAGTCCTGATTAACATTTACGGAATTACTTGGTTCGGTTCTGTATCCGCCGAAAGGAAACCATGCGTATGCTCCTGTAGGAGACGGAAACAAACACAGAGAGAGAGAGCTACAGACAGAGAGAGAGGGAGGAACAGGGAGCGTGAGAACCAGTGGAGGGGTGGCAGAGTAAGTGTGGTGATTGGAGGAGGTGGAGGGTGGGTTGATGAAGGAGCAGCGTGCGTTACGGCGGACTGATAATCGCATCATAGCTCACGAGTCACGTGAGAGGCGGGTGCCTGCAGGTCAGCTCGTCTGTCGCTAATTATGGTAACGCCGCAGGTGCAGGCAGGCTGACCACGCCACGGGACGGTGGTGTGCCCGCAGGGCTAGCAACTGTTCCACGCCGACACGTCGCACCCACCACGCCGCAAGGCTGCCACTACAGTAAGGGCTGCGTGACCAATGCTGACGGCCTATCTCTCTGTGTGACCAAATTGAACCGCACCGTATTGCAGCCCATAAGATGCTATGTGTATACCAGTGTAATTTTTATTAAAAGTTATTTTTTTCGGTAAAGTACACAATCCCCTATTCACGCCTGCCAAAATGGCAGCGTTTAATTTGATCAGGAACAAAAGAGCAGCATAATTGTCTAGTTCTTACATAACGTCTTTGTTTGGCTGCCATCGCACCCTGACATGTATTGCGTGCCTCCCCCTCCACGGGCATGAACAACTGACCCTTGTATTATAGAGAAAGTATGCTACTTCCTTAATTCATGTTTTTCTGGATTTGTTTAAGAGGGCATGTTTAAACAGGTGTACTTCAATGACCATAGAAATGTTAGAAAGTTATTGGAATGAATATTAAGAAATTGTGTATATATATTGTATGTATAAGTGTGTGTAAAAACGTGGGTGTGGGTGTGTATTTGTGTGTGGGGATATATACACATTTACGCACACATACAGGATGTTCCGATACAACTGCATAATAAGTACACCATGTGGATCCTGGGCTAAAGTGGAGGCGAAAATGTTGTGGCAAAATGTTGTACGACCACATTTTACGTTCACAATCTGGCAACACTGCACGGGGAAAGTCCACTCTTGTACTCCACGTCCAGGTATTCTTTTAGGTGTGTTGCGTCAAGTAAACTTGCGATCATGTTTGGACTGCTCGGGATTTCAACCTGCGCCCATAATTTGATGGCCAGAATAGTAGTAGTAAGATAAGTGAGATATCTGTGTAGCGCATAAGGGACTAACTAATATGCAATGTTGCTACATAATGCACATAAAATTTCATCGTATAGCATTTTGCCACAAATATTGTCGTCTATTTTATCTCACGATTCGCGAAATGTCATTAGTCATTAGTCTATCCCTGCCAATCTTAAAAACTGTCCTGGGCCTTATTTATAGTTCTAGCAAAACAGACCTTTGATATGAGAGAGTATTTGGATGGTATACGTGGTATGATGACTCGTTTACGACTAGCGCGATTATTGATGGCAGTGCCCTCGATACGTACAGTTAAAAATTAATTACAAATTCGTAGATAGAATTTTTAAAATTTTACAAGTTAAGATTTAAATTAAAAATATAAAAAAACCGACTCACAGGATACTAAATTTCAAATCTATCAGACCAGTAGAATTGCTCACATTCACTAAAAAAATAGAAAAGAGCTGATGATCTTTAAACGGCTGAACATATTTCCTTGAATCATAGCTAAGAGCACTCTCGATCAAGTCACCTTTCAAACAAAAAAAAATTAAGCAAAATCGGTTTATTCGTTTAGGAACTTCGATGCCACAGACAGACACACAGATAGACCTACACAGATACAGAGACACGTCAAACTTATAACACTCCTCCTTTTGCGTCGGGGATTGCAAATAACTTCAGTCACTGGGCACATAGATTTTACAACCATATGTAACGGTACAGTTGCAGAATGTTAACTTCTCTATAAATTATTTGTCTAATGCTGTGCTTACTTTTTTGGATTGTCTGCTTTCAGAGCTTTACAAAGACTACATCCCCCCTCCCCCAAACAGGTATTTGAGAATTATTTTCTCATAATGATAACTGAGCTAATTATTTTTCGTATTTAAGTTTATTGTACGGGCGTCAAATTTATGTGGAAGCCGTGACGACAGTCCGTTGATTTTAAAATATATAGACGATTAATTGAAAACATCTTTCATCCTGTTTCATAACTTTTCATCCCCCCACCAATGTGTTATATTCTAAACAATCAATAAATTACATTTCAAGTATTTTAGTAACCATTAATATTAAGCAAAAATCGCGTCATTATCTAAAAATGCAGTGAGCTCGATATATATCGATCACGACTCAAAAATATATATTTTTTTATTTTTTTACATATTTGTAGTCGAATTTGTAAATTATCCTGAAATATATTTTCGGTTACTCTGAAGCTAACAGTTCTTCCATATCTCGAGTTGTTCGATAGTTACTGAAGAATGGTAGAAAACACATTTCACGTCTTTTTACCGCCTTAATTAAAATCTTTCGAAACATCTTGAAGTCCTATGTTATATATGTGTCTACGTATCTAATTGAAGTAAAAATCACGACGATAGCCCATTGGGTTCAAGTTGTACAAACAATTATTAAAAAACACATTTTCCCCCTTTTTTACTCTTTCGGAGTCGAATTTAGAATATATATATATATATATATATATATATATATATATATATATATATATATATATATATATATATATATATATATATATATATATATATATATATATATTTAATTATTTATTTATTTATATTTGGGTATTCATATCAGCATCGTTTTGACGTGAAAGCCACTTTGTATCCCGAAGGGTATGGTAGATATCGTTAATTAATCTAAAACACATTTTAGGTATTTTCACCCCCTAAAAGGTTGAATCTCGAAAAACCCTTAAAATAGCTAATATGCTTATTTTATGATTGACCCATTGAAGTAAAAGTCACGATGATAGACCGTTGGGTTCGAACTACGTAGACGTAACTTATAAAACACATTAACCCAATCCCTCCCCTTTAAGGACGAATTTAAAAAAAAAAAAAAAAAAACTTCTTAGTGCTCGCTTACAACCGTCACTTGTCTTGGAGTTCTACTGGAAAATGACAGATGTATGATGTCACAATTTCCTTATTCTAATAGGTGCAGTCAAATGAGAGACATGCCAATAACTATGGGGCAGAGTTGTCGACGTGCACGTAAGTGATGCAAAATTATTTTCACGACAAAATCGTGCCTCTATTTATCGGCAACGTATCTTCATATCTTTGTGTGCCCGCATTACACGATAAGTGGAGGTTCTCACAGTTGAACTTATATCGTTGGTTGGAAAAGTCCATCAGACGCGCACACTAACTGTCAGCCAATAGCAGAAGTCAGATGAGCGAGCACATAGTAACTTCCAGTCCAGTCTGCTATCATAGCGTGGAAATTGCTGGTACCTCTATATTTTAAAACAATCTTACGGACCACATGAAAGTAGCATTGTAACCAGGAACATATTGTAAGTGAAAGTATTATAACTTAATTCTACGGTATAGTTTTCTAAGAACGTTACTCGGTGTATGTACACTGCAGTTATGAAAATTAAGGGGTAGAAAATTTTTAACAATGGCATGCGCTCGCAAAACATATCTCTATATTTACTATTACGTCATAGTGATAGGGTTACCACATAGAGGCAAACTATTGGCGAGAAATCTGCACGATTTATAAAAGATATAATTTCTTCTTAATGTGCTGTCAACTGATCGACGCCAAAAACATGAATCCAGAGAACTATGGATTCAGTCATTTTTTTCGCGTAACTATTTCAAAGGATCCAGTAAATAAAGTTCATTCGTTTGATTTCTGTGCATTTTTCGTAATATCCATAAGCAGATATTTTTTCGATCCAAAAACATTCAGAATAAACGTTAATGCAAACTGTACGAATCGCCATGCTTCGTGTCCGCGTTACGCCCTCTGTTCGCATGTTGTCTAACTTATATTGGCAAAATTTTGATTATAAGTATTGGACTGTTACGTTAATATACATTAAAGACAATGACAAGACAAACTTTAGAGGAGTAGGTGCATGGGTGCTGTTTTTAATACTTCCCGCAATCGTGTTGTTTAGGTCGCACCATGCCCCGCTTCCCTTAAATTCGTGAACTGCATTTAACATCTATATAGTTAATTGAGTACTTAAAAAAATAAGTAAGCCTGTCTTATGCCCATTGTGCGGGGATCAAATTCTTTGAAAAAACGTCTCTATGAACTCTTTTGTAGAGACATGCAAAATTCGCGTTATTTTCTGTCAGCTGACTAGACTCCAAGTGACTATAGGTTCGTTCGACGTCTCCCGCTGGCCGATATTGTCGTGACTTGCCGCGGAGAATGCTTACACGGTAGATAGAACAATCTCTGTAGAGACGTAACACACGTAAATAACAACACACAAAAGTGCGTGGTCAATTGAATCTCAGATTATGCACTGTTATGTATAGGAAAGTGAAGTTTAGTCTGCTACCAAATGATAACGCTAATTTTTAATGTCTCTACATATTTGTATGTTGGAAATTATTTATTCTATTTAGTTAGTTAGTAGTTAAAATTAAAAGACTAGTGTGCGTATTTCTACTAAGTTATTATCGTCTTTAGTGTTATTTAAATAATATTATAGTCCTCTGTAGGCACTACTAAATAATAATTTGTTTTTTTTTTATTTAAATTTTCTGTCACTTCATACCTGGCTGAAACTGAATGTGTTATGACTATGGTTAAGGCCAAGCGCCCCTGTTTATTCTGTTTCCGTGATAATTGTTTTTTAAGCCTAAACCAGAGCAGATCTAAAAAAATCTGTTCGGCAACTTTGTTTCAAATAATTGTTACCATGTCGGTTATTTTTAAGGCAGAAAATACTAGGGTTTAAGCTAATTATGTTACTAAAGAAATCTTTGTAAGTTGAATTTTCAGTCAGAATCGGATAATATTTCTTTAAAAAAAAAATAGCTATTACGGCAGAAAACATTTTAAACAAAAATGCCAAACAGATTTGTGACAACTGCTCTCGTTTAAGTTTTAAATATGTATTGTAATAACAGTATAAACACAAGAGCATGGCCTTAAGAGTGCGTGGTAGATAAACAAACATAAATTGATTTCTACGCTTTTTTGAAGCCAATATGAATAAAATACTCAATGACTATCCTAGATAATGGTATTTGCCAACTTTATGAGTAAATATTTTTCCAGAATTACTCATTCGATACGCATGATCTCTTTGGCTGCAGTTAAATGCACGAGGCTCCGGCGTCAGAGGTTGTGCCTCAGAAGTTCGTAACACTGGAAACCATTTTGTTTAAAATATTGACTAAAACTATTGTCTAGGATTGCTATTGTTTAACTTTCGCAAATTGGCTTCAAGAAATCTACACTTATAGATAAATGCTTTCAGCGTTGAATTATGTACTACGCCCTCTTAAATAGTTACATTATGTGTGTGCGTAGCCTGGGTGGTGTGCAACACCTCCCAACACAAGCGTAATGCGCGTAGCGTGAAAATCTGACCAGGGGCATGAAGACAGCTAGCAAACTCACCAAGCACAAATGGCCAAACGTTGCGGGAGAGCACGTGGAATTTAAAACCCGCGTAAATTTACGAGTAATTCAAACCTTATAATTGTTTTACTTCTACCTGGAAAGTCCAACTAACCAAAACATGGCACGTACTCCTTTACTAGACAGTTGGCCATTATTGACCGTTGTTTATTCCCATGTCCAATGTCGTTTGTTTCAGTCGCTTACGAAAATTTTTTAATGATATATCAGTGATACTTTCACGCTCATACATCCTGGAGGTTGAATATCCCACAAAAGCTAGTTTAAACGCTGCATCAAGACACTGATGTGTTCTTTTACAATAAGGTCTCGTCAAAAGTTGCACTTTTGCTACCCGATTGCATAAGAAGCTTGGTGTTCTTCAGAGCCGTCATCAATGCTATGATAGTTTGCAGTTTTGACGTTGCGCTGTAGTTCTCGTGTTGAAAAACTGAAACACTTCCAGAAGAGGTAAGAGTGGATCTCCTCCAACGTCACGTCGGTGAATTCTGCTCACAGGTGGATGAACAGCGGTGTTGTCTTCTGAAGGAAGAGGGATAGATGGAGCCATGAGTCTCTCGCAGCAACATAGTGCATCATTTTGTTTCAGTGCTTCACGTCAACATCGGCATCTCAGCTTCATGGTTATTGGCAGCCTGCCTCTGTTCAAACAAGTCTCTGATTTGACTGCATCAACCATAATAAAGTTATTATGACACCATACGTCTGTGATTTGCCAGTAGATCTCCAAGACAAGTGAAGTTTAAACATCCAATCACTGACCGTGAAGCAGAGCTGCCGATGTATTCAAATTAAATTGAAACAAAATGGTGGAAAATTAGTTTCGCCACAAACTATTGTTCTAGTGGTAGACGTTCGGAAAGGTCCGTGCTACCTGAGAAGGGCCATCGATCTGGTCCGCCTAGTAAGAAGACTCGGTACGAGACTGTGTTCGTATATGTTGGCAAGGTCTTAATCTCATCAAGACGGCTAGCGTGGGGATCACACGTAACTCTTGATAGATAAACAATAGAAAGAGGCATGTCCCGTTATATCAGTCTGTAGTTATACTGATTTATGAGTTCTGCATGGCACGTGTTTCATTGTTCTGATGGGACTACTTAAACGTGAAGTAAGAAGAGTTTGGTCAGCACTTAGCAGCGAGATGGATTTATGTAACTACATGCAACATTTGAGCTCTACCCGGAAATCTGTCACCTGCATAAATTATTATATATATTTTTCCCAAGTCTTTTAGTTTTCTTTCATAATTCGGTGGGCTATCAACTGAATGCTGTGCAATTAGTGTAATTATTTCACAATCACTCGTATAGTGCGCATTGTTCTGCTGGAAGTTTCTATCCATCTCACATAGTAGAGTTGACGTGTATAGGATCGATAAAGAGTGCGCTTTTTACAAATGGGTATTATAAAATTGTAATAAAACACCTACGCTATAATGTTGTCACCAATAACTTCCGTTTAGCCATAAATTGTTGTAGGATTAATATTATGTTCAAGCTGCAATTCTCTCTCATTCTGTGCAAAAGAAGACAGTTCAAACGAGAGGGAAATTCCATGTCACTCATAAGTCGTCTTACTGAATTTATGTCGTATAAAATGAAACTTTTTACGTTCATTAGCTGCCATCATAATTGGTGAAGAAATCATATTTTTACTTACAAACACCAACTTTTTGCTGTATATGCTGTTCTCTCATTTTAGACGCACTTGTGGATGATGTTTGCTTATCAGTAATTTACTTAACTGCGACGAGTAGGTGGATCTCCACACATGTTTGACGTTGCTTTCATTAATATCCAATGAAGCCCAATCTTCCAGTTTAATTTCTAATCGTTCTAAAAAACAACTATTTTTCTGAACTGAATCAATATTTTGGAATATAAATTTTCGTTTATTTGCTTACAGTTATCGTGGTGATAGTTTCGGCTTGAGCAAGTCACTGAAAATAATATAATACATTACTATAATAAAATTGTTGTTTTCTGTGACACCAAAAATTTTATTGGATTTCGTTTTATATTAAATTAATTATTTTTCGTGAAATCATAAGTGCATATAAAATTTGTTTTATGCTAAAAGGACATATTGCGCACTGGCATACTTTAAGATGTTTTAAAAGACCGTCACTTTCATTTGGTTTAAAATTAGTCGAAAGAGTGCCGAATGTATTGTATACGATGACGTTTCTAGAAACAGAGCAACAGTACTATTCACTTAGCATAATCTTAACTATCCAGGAGAGTAAACAGTTAGCTTTAATTCAGAATATTTCGCGAAACTTCTGAAGATGGGTTTATGTGTAACACTTCCGAAATTTAATTTATTTTATGGTAGCGCAATTTTTAACTAATAAGGTCGCGAAACATTCTCGAATTTCAATGGAATTTAAAAAACGTCATTGTCAACCTAACAAATATTAACTATTGACAGTGACATTAATCGTCAATCATTTAAAAAATTGGTAACGGGAAAGCAACACCAGCGTGAGCCATACGGTTCTCCCCGGCCCCCACGGGTGCGGAGTAGAGTTCACACTCTGCCACCGCATCTGTGATTGGCTAATAGGCAATTGGAACCGCCATACGCCTTAGTGGAACACTACACTACACAGCCAGTAGTATACCACAGGGGAGCAGTCTCTAGCGAGAGAACCCAGGGCCACCCATCCTGGGATCTCGCCCAATCTAATGCTCGCCAACTGAGATCCCCCGCTCAACCGTCCCCTTGGTGTGAGTCGGGGCACCACCCACACCCCTAACAGACTGTCCAGGCCTGCTTCCAGGCACTTACGCAGCCAACTCGTCAACAAGTCGCAGAGGAGGGGTCCTCTCCATGTCTGCCCAACGTAAGGGCAACCACCACTACGAGCCCAACCCAGGCCAGGCACGGAAGAAAACTTCACTATGGGGCTATCTGGTCGGCCGTAGCACTACCTAATTTTCTTGGCACTTGTGAGGGTTTGCCAGCCTGACCACCAGAGTACTAGTGTCCATGCAGGATGCACCTTTATCGGAGCACCCACCGAAAGGAAACTCCTTTTCAGCCAGAAGACCCGTTCCCACAGCCAAGTTCCTCTGACCGTCGTCAGGTTCGTCCATTACCATTACCCAGGTCTCTACACTCAGAAAACGAGCTCCTATGGCCTGAGTGCTAGGTAGTCTAACACCCCACCAAGTGGATCTCCTAGATGTCATCTGTCGAAGAAACCATCAAGGCAGATACCCCTTTCCCAGCTCGAGGGGAGGGGGCAGAATGCATAGGGACCGCACATCAGAGCCTGCATCGGTTCTAAGATCCGGTGGCACCACAAGAAGGTTGTAGGTTAACTTGGGTGTGAGAGGTTAGAGTGCTGAGGTCACGGAAGCGTAAAACTAGCACCAGAGGCCGAGGTATTGTTAGCGACAGGGAAAATTCGCGGGGTTCCCTGACATGTATATTAGCCTCTAATGTGTACTCAAGTAGACGGCAGATACTGGCTGCTCGCCGACACGGTAGTACCACGTAATTAGACTTTTATTTAGTTGTTTCTTTATTATTGTCTCAGTATCTTCCAGGAGAAGTCAAATAAGTCAATGACCGATTCCAAAAGTGACACGAACTTACAGTTATTTGAATTAATGTATGTGTCAAAAAAACGCGAATTTTTCAGGTTCCTAGCTTGATTTTCCACTACGGATCGACGTAAAATACGACAGACGTGCCGTCATGCCAAGTCTATCAAACCGCTGTGCCAAACATAGCAATTCAGCAAAATACGCGAATGCAGTCAAATCGGGTTAATGTGCCAGACATAATGCGAAGGAAATCTGTGAAGCGACCCTAGTTCTTGCGTTTCCTACCACGTTAACAAAAATCAGACTTCGTAATCTGCGACCATTCGCTTGGCTGGCTGAAGCGCATGCTACCACGTTATTACATTTTCGGATTCCGTAAAATATTTAGCGGCCTCCCTTCAGAATATATGACGTGAGGCCATTGTTATTTGGATGGCTGCAGGAGGGAAAAAGAAGGGAAGGGAAGAGAGAGGGGTAAACGTGAATGTAGATTGTAAAACCATGGTTATTTACGAGTGTGGAACGCTCGGCTAGTTGTTTAATCTCGGTGGTATTATGTGCGGGCTCGGCTGGTTGGCTTAAACAAGCATTTTATTTTCACAGCCACATTTCCAGTTTCTTCGTCCATTTCACGTAGCTTGCTCTTTGATAACGCCTTTCAATTAAAAAAATTTTGTTGCCCTTACAAATTTCGTTTGTAATAAATTTATTTCATTCCAGTAAGTTTAGCTGAAAAATTCTGGTAGCTTTACCGAAGCCTGCATTTTTAAAATACAAGTTTTTCTTGATATTGTAAAGTTATAATTAAAATATTTCCACAGCCACTGCAATAACTTTTTTAATTTACATTTTAATAAATGAATACGTATAATACTGTATCAAAATGTCTTGTGTCTTTCCCAAAAACGGTTACCTACAGCACTTGTGCTCACCGTTTTGTTTTACAACACAGAAAGATTCGTAACAGTAAATCACAGCAAAACTACTTTTCCAGCATAACAGAGCTTGTAATAGGTATATCGACGATTTAAACTGTCAGGTGTCTTATACATTATACGCAAGTGGTAATTTTAACCAAGATATTGCCTTCTCAGAATTTGAGAAATGTAAAACAATGTTTTGAAAATACGAATTGCAAATTTCATTTCAAAAAGCTGTGCGTTTGCTCACACCGTTCAAGAAAGCTGCACCAAATGTTAGAAAAGGTTTTTACACATATTATATAGGGACTGTAGACAGAGTTAGGCACTTTATACTGCTTAAGGTAAGTTGGTAATGGTAACAGTAAGGTTTTGGTTTAGTGAAATACGTTTATCTAATTATCGTGGCTTCGCTCTACATGATTTATGGTTACAAATTAATGCGTTGTTAACAGTGTTAGTTAAGTCTGGAGGGGATCTGCTCATTAAATATTTTAATTAAGCTGCTAGGTTGTTGGTGGATAACCCTTTGGTCATCTTAGACTTCACCGTTATCATTTTACCGGATGACGATGATGATTATATCCGACTGACGACGAACATCACGTTGTGAGTCTCGACCAAGGTTCATCCTGACGAGGTGATCATGGCTGGAAGGCTTGTAGAAGGAACACCACGATACAATGTGCAATATTCCTGCGTCTCAGAGCAGCTGGGGAGAATCTTTGCGGTCCTTGTTAGCCTTGTGCAACTACTGATCCCAGTGTCGGACCTGACAGCACCCCTCCCCAAATTTCTTAACGTACATTATACAGAATAGTTAAACGAGGCTCAAAACACCTTTCCTTACACAAATTTCTTAAATAGCACAATTTTGCACCTTAAAATCGAAAATTTTCCATGGGAGGCCCTCCGGAACGCCCGCTTTATTGAGAGAAACAACGTTACTTTACAACATCTCCACATTCGTGACCACCTAACATTTATCGTTGGTGTATTCGAAAGTCATGGTTACTGTAGTGCAATACTAGATACAACGTAACCTAGAAACAAATCCTATAAACCCGAGAGTTTAACATTATGAAATTGACTCTTGAGGTTTGGGTCCCCTTCGAAAAAAAAATGTTATTGAGCGGCTCTGATTGACCCTACCTAATTGCACCGGCGCCGCCGATGGCCACTGCTGGCCTCGTCTTCCAAGCGGCTCTTGTTATACATAACAACTGACGGAGCTCCCAGCTATCTCAACGACTTTATAGGGAGAAACTTCTTCGAATTATACTTGATACGAGCCATCACGTTTTCGTTGCAGCAGTATAAGACGGTTATATTAATTCACGAGGTAGACGTGGATACTGCGAAATTTCCGCTGTAAGGCGTTCAAAGAGTAACACAATTGAAGTCTCCAAGCGTCTGGTAAATAGCGAGAGTGGGTTCTCGATCAAATCCTGACTACCCTAATCGAGAGCACGGTAAGCTGTTGTTAGCAGGTGAAACTGAAAGATGTAATAGGTCGGTAATATTGTGCTAGTCTAGTGTTGCCTACACCCAGCGGCAAACATGCTTTCATGTAGTCACGAGTTGATTTGATCCTCTTAGATTTTCGAGGTACGCGGAGAAAAGACCCAAATATAACTTGAAGAAATGGTGTGTGTGTGTGTGTGTTGGTGTGTGTGTGTGTTAAACAACAGTCATATAACCAATATAAAGACTAGAAGCAACTTTGATATAATAATAATCTCTGGTACATTTCTACTTAATGCAATTACCGAAAAATTGTCTCTGAAATTGTTTTTAAGGAAGTCCCCTTTTTCTCTTGCCGGAACAGTCTTTTTCTGGGGAAACTACGTTTGAAGTTCAGAAATTATCATAAACCTGACAACAGATAGTCCCGCTCTCATTACAACACACTTTGTAGCAATGTCAGTATTCAGTTTTGAGAGAAAAGCAATACTTGTTTGCTTTAGTTATTGGGAGGAGGGTTTATAATCTCAGAAATACTGTTCATACAGTCATATATTTGTCCTAGAACACTCAGAGTCACAGAATTTATGCTTGATTTCTCACATGCATCGTATGTAAATTTCTCTCTCTCACTCTCTCTCTTTCTCTCTCTTTCTCTCTCTCTCTCTCTCTCTCTCTCTGCTTACTCTATAAGTCTTGTAACCGTCGTCATGTACATCGGTTTTTTGTGCCTTGTGTTGTAGGAGCTGCACTTTTATACACTTGCTGGCTAGTTCATGAGTTTTATGAGTTCTTTTGTTTTGTGGATTCTCGTATTTACATTGTTTCATTACATCAGCTGGCTTTGGATAAAGCGGCACGCCTAACACCCCTTACGTAACGCTATCATCAGGTTAAAAAAATGAATTTTCTACAAAAGTTGGGCTCGATTCCTCAAGATACCACAGACTAAATTGTAATACAGGCGTGGAATAACGTGGCTGCTCATTTGATACAGGCGAATTTCGCCGCTTATTGGCTGCCCGAGGCTGTAGTTATCAGTCCATTGTCTGTTTGGTTCTTGCATGTTATGTCAGGTTTCCTATTGGCCTGGCTGTCAACTAACAGGGCAGTCGCCCTACGCTGACTGGCAGTAGGCGTTTCTGCCATGTTGATGGCCAGCGAAGCTATTTTTCTGGCGTGTGTGACTGAGTTTGCTATCCTATCGACTATTTCAGTCCCGCATTCAAAAATATTCTGTGATAACACCCCACGTCAGCAGAATTGGTTCATCTTTGACGACTACAATCGAGCGACACAATGCTTCGCACAGGCAAACTGCCTCACATCTACTCCGGGCCTTGTCTACATCAAGACACTTCAAGGCACTAGAGAAGGTATTGCGGCAGCCTGGAGTGGCTCTGACTACGTCTCGTAAGCCACGAGGTGAGATGAGTTGCTCGTATAATTGACAAAGGGAGATGTGGTATATCACAGGCATCAGAGAGATGAGCTACTGTCTTGCTTGCTACTGCAGAAGCAATACGCGAATAGACTGGATGAAGTCTTCTGTTTTGGGTAGCAAAACCAAGGCACTGTGAATGTTTAAAGGTGAATTTAAGAATAAAGATAAAAATATTACCGTCCACCCAGCTGTCGTACCAAGTTGAGACTGAGAATGTTTATATGGTAGTATGGTATGTTTATCAACTGAGGTGTGTATTATGCTCCTTTCATCTTCCCCTCGTAATTATTTAGAAGTCGTGCTGAACAAGGTTCGAGTCCTTGCAATAAAAAACAAACAAAAGAGTAGTTGACTGAAGAAAATGTTACCGGGGTTTCGTGAATGCAAATCTCAGTGCGACATCTCAATGCTGCAAATGGAGGTTCGGTTTTCTCAGGAGTTGAGAGTTTCCACTCATTAAATTACCAAAGTAAGTTAGATAATGCAAGGATGTTACAATTATAAAGTTTTTATATGTGCATTTATTGCGTGATTTACTTCCTGTTATGCGGTGTGTGGTAAAATGATAACATTACATATTGTTTAACACAGATTTTTTATCATTGGATTGCTATTTTCTTCCCATACTGCTGTATTATTTTACCGAATCTCGTTAAAGTGAAGTTTTTAATTTTAGTTACAGCGTGTAGATTAACATGAAAATATTTTTATGCGTTCCACAAAAGTCGTGTTAAAGGAATCCTTTTTCAGCTAGTTCGTTATACGCTATCGTGCAACTGATATTACAGGAAAAATTGATGAACATGAGGCAAGTATCAGAACTTGCACCACTGAACGATGCGTTTTAATGAAACGGACAATAATCATATGGCCAAATTAAATACACAGGTGGCGCTTAGGTAAGTGGGACATTTTATTTAAAGAAATCAATGGGAGGTTTAGAAAGAAAATGTTACCGTAAAAACTGCCAAAACTGTACTGTTTCACTGTTTGAATATTTCTAACTTTTACAAGTTTCAGGTACTGTTATAAAATATATTCAAAGTCATCAACAATGTCAAAAGACAGCAACTCATGAAATAATTATATCCGCTAGAATATTGATGAGAGGCTACTTACGCAGGTGTACTGGCACAGAGTAGCTTTATTTTCCCAGGCTGTGTGTGCAATTAGAGGTTTTCATGTGTATGTAATGATAATGAAGATAATTGTAAAAATTATGTAACTACACTGATAATGAGAGCTACATATTTCAACATTCTAAGAAGTCCTATTCCAGTTTAGTAATTTGGTTTTGATCTATTTTTAATATTTTCCCTTCTGATATATTTCTCTTTATAACTTAAAATAATAATTATGTAAATGAAGAAAAGCTTTAGGATCACTTATATATACGTAACACATTAATTCTAAAATAAATACCGTAAGCAGGAGTGACTTTGGACACGCGGGATGACTTTGGGATGTATTTTCAATAATTGTCAGAAGTGAGTAAATATTAATTAAATGTCATGTGGATATTTCTTATTCGCAATTTATCGCAAGTAAATTTCTTTATTCAGGGTGAAAAATAATTTTTGTACTATACCAACGTCACCCCACGTGTCCAAACACACCTCCACTTACGGAATGTAACGTACGAATTATATAACATGGTATTTAATTGTTGTCAGTTTTGAAGGTGTCTTGCCGTATTGTGCGGCTGTGTTGTGGATGGGTTAGTTGACCCGTGTGCGGCGGCCCGTGAGGTGATCTTGTAACCTGGACCTTAATGACGTGCACGTCTGCGGCGACGCCCGGACCCGCGCATGCGCCGGGGAGACCGGTGCCCGCAGGCGCCCGGACCGACGAGTCGTAGGAGAGGTAAAAGGGGAATGGGTCGAATCCCCGAGGATCCCGCGGGGGTACACTCCTGGACTGTGAAATAGGACGCCATTACACTGAGAGCCGGCAGTGTTCCCTGGGGACCCTTTGTCCCTTCCGCAAGTGTGTGCTCCGGGCCAACATCCCTTCCTCTTGCCTTCCCACTTCTTCCGCCCCTTCCTTGCCAGAGACAGCGGGACCTCTGAAGGGTTTATCTAAACGTAACGGGGGGAGAAAGTTGCCGTTAGCCGTCAGGAGAGCGCCGCCGAACGTCTCCAATCTACACGGGCTGAAAACTTCCCGCCCGCAGTTTGCATGCATAATCCCAACACCTCGGGGAGTCCTTGTTAAGTGCTGCACACTCTTAGGCAAAAAAACACTGCGAGTGAGTGCGACCACTTACTTTTACCGCGTTGCGCTTGTTTTACTGTGCGGTGTGGCTACGGTAAGTGAACCTATCATTCAACGCTGCTGCAAGGTTTAATAAATCAATATAACGATCAGTAATGTACTATCTACACTTTCATTTATCTAGTTTTATTTATTGTAACATATTTTGTGCTCCTGATATAAACGGTGTTTGTTCTTGTCGTGATGTAATATACAGTACAAACATTCAAAAACTTATAACTAAGACAGAATACATATTATATACATAAGTACAAGGTACTCATTACTCATATGATAATATTTTTACAAATATATTAGGCTACAGAAGTTATTAGGTACCGAGATAATACCCAACAGAGTAGAATGTCATCCTCAAAGAGATAAGTTTTGAGTTTGGTTTTAAATGCGTTATGATTACTTAGTGTTTTTATAAATTGTAGTATTTAGTTTCTTAGCACATTAACTGGTTTATCATAAATATTTTTCCCTAAGGGAAACTATGGTAAATTATATTTTCCCGCCAATTTCATCTTTTCTTTTTTAACTAGGTCCTTGTTTGTAAGTTATGTGGCTCACTAGAAAGGCCCAAAGTGAGCTTTTTGGAGATCCCTGCCTAATTTTCATTTCCAATCAGTTAGTGTCTTACCGCTGTTTGTAAACATAAACATGGCAAGTGGTTTTAATTCCACGCGCCTGTACAAAGATTAACATACCGTTTTTTTTTTTATTTACTAAAGACAATGTCTTGTAGCAACAATTCTCTTCTGCCATTGGTTGTTCATTTCAGTTCCATGTAGTTATCACATTATATCATCTTCTCGATGTTTTCTAAGTTTCTCCTCACTGGCTGTCCTCTTCCTTTCTTTCTAAGCACTTTATCTTGAAAAATGTTAGTGATGAAAGAGTTGTGTCTGATGATATGTCCAGCAAATTTTATTTTTCTCATTTCCAGTTCAATTAACAACCTTTTACCTTCATGGACTTCCCTCAAAACGTCCAGGTTGGTTTTTCTTTTCGTCCAGCCAGTTCTTATTGTTTTCTGCCATTTCCACAATTCTGTGGCTTCAAGTCGATTCCTATCCAATATACCCACAGTTGTAATAAATGAGTACAAATATTAGGTAAATATAACTAACCGTTTATGTGGTTATTTCTAAAGGATTTACGTAAACACGAATGGTAAGTTAATGTAAATACTTGCTAATTACCTAGACGTTACAGGTTATTTAAATTTGTTTCGACAAAAATTTGTGCTACCAGCAAAAAATCAACAAATGTGTGGAAAATATTCCATGTTAAGAAGAACCAAATTCGCAACACATACAGGGAAAAAAAAATATTACTACCAACATTAGCTGGCTACAATCGCTTGTAGTTTAATTTTCCAATCGCTATTTTACCGGCATATGCTAGTAGGAAAAACTATACTATTGTTTACCAAATTAATAATGGATATTTATAACTGCTGGAAGCCCTGAAACACCAAAAACATGACGTACTAAAAACCAAATAACAAATAATGAGCTTTGTAATTAATATATTAATATTATTTATCACCCATGGGATTGAAAGCTAATATAATTTATTACGAATAATAACAGTTGTCTTGTTAATTATTAAAATCTTTTAAAACTTATTTATTTATAGGTATTTATTTCGTAATGTTCATTTCAAAAATATCGACATGAGTTTTAACAATATAGAAATACCACATTAATGAATTAAATTATAGAGCTCCAAGATGCATCCCTTACAAACTTAAAAAAATATATTAATCATAGTTGTTATTATAATTTCTTACAGTGATACATAAAAATACATATCGCTATGTATAAAAGAGAACACTAACTGACTGACAGACATATCAAACTGCAGTCTAAACCGCAGGAACTTGAATCGTGAAATTTTTTGTGTGGATTCCCCTCAGGTCGAAGGCGAGCACTAGGAAGGGACTTTTCGAAATTCGACCTCTAAGGGGATGGAAAGGGGTGAAATGCTTATCCGAAGAAACGTCAATAGAACTCGAATCCGACGGCCTGTCGTTGTGATTTTTACTTTAATAGGACACACATAAAAAAGCATATTAGCCAATATAAGGATTTTTTGAAATTTAACATTTAAGTGGATGAAAGGACCTAAATTGTGATTCCGATTAACTATCGATATCTATCGAATCCTTCGGGATAGAGAGTTGGTATTCACTTCAAAATATTTCTTACGTAAATACCCAAAAAGCTATTTTAGGATTTTTTGAAATTTGACCTTCAAGTAGTAAATAGGGGTAAAATATGTTTTTTTTTATTAATCGTCTATATCACTGAAGCACAATTGGCTATCGCCGTGATTTTTACATTAATTGGTTACATATACAATGTCTAACATAGGATACAGAGACGTTTCGAAATTTGATAATTAAGGGGTTGAAAAAATGTTAAATGTGTTTTCGATTATTCCTCTATATCTATCGAACATATCGAGATATCGAAGTGCTCTTTGCTTTAAATTGATGCTTCTGAAAATTTCCCAAGTACCAATAAAACATATTTTCCGAATTCGGCCCTAAAGAGGTTAAAAAAGGGTAAAATGAGTTTTCGATTCACAATCGATATATATCGACCACATAGATTTTTTATATATCGACATGATTATTGTTTCAGATTGATGCTTACACAAATATTTCAAAAGTAATTTCACGAATTTTCGGAATTCACCACCTAAGGAAGTGAAAAGGGGTGAAAAATTGTGAAATGTGTTTTCAATTAATCGTCTATATATCTTGAGCCCAGCAGGCTGTTTCGTATTTTTCTCGTCCACGAGACACCAATAAAGTGTTCTAAAACACGATTCAAAGGTTTTTCTAAATTCACTATCTTAGGAGGTGAAAATACCTGTAATGTGTTTTAGATAAATCCTCGATATGTATCGAACCCATTGAGTTATATAGCTAATTTTTGCTTCAGTATTATGATTACATAAATTATCGCAAAACCATTGTAAGATTTTTCGAAATTCGTACACTTAGTACTGTGCAGGGGTCATGCGTATTTTTTTAATGATTGGTCGATTTTGATTAGACTGAATGGGCAATCGCCGTGATTTGCACTTCAATTGGATACTTATACAAATTTCTGGGATTTGAAATTAAAATATTTCGAAATTCAACACCCAAAAGGTTGAAAAAGTACCAAATTTGTTTCCCATCAACCCATGATATCTATCTAACCAGTAGAGATATTGCGGTGTTGTTCGCGTCAGAGTGATGCTTACGTAAGTTTTTAAAATAAATATACGTAAGTTGTTTCACTTTATCAGATAACTTGATTACTGAGAATAAAACTATATTTGTAAACTTTCAAGGCAGAGATCCAAAAAGCAGGTAAGGCCAGCGAGAAATAATTTATACAGGAATTTCACTCTACAGTAACCTATCGAGACGTGGTATTGTACAACATCTATAAGTCCAGGACATGACTATTTCATTTTTTAAATTAAATTTGTTTTCATGAATTATTTCGACATTACGTGGCGCAGTTGTTTGTAGCTCCGGTGGTCTACATTCCGGGAGGTTATGGGCTTGAATTCCATTAAAAGCTGCGTGCGAACTTTCAGTTCTCATACGCAAATACTGGAAGGCAGATAGAATTAGTGCAATTTGCACGTAGTCGTTTAAAAGGGGTAAAATGTATTATGCAGTTCACTTTCCACTTTGGTTCCTCGACAACATCAGCTCACGAATATATCATCTCACTATTCTCAAGGTTGGGGCACCAAATACGTCTCCGCGAAATCTTTTCCCACCAAAACTTTCTAATTATATTAAACTTCAAGTAAATATTTTGAAAAATATGTAAGTGATGGTACCGTCACCGATGGTTCTGCACAGGGCAAATCAGACGGTTTTCATTCGATTAACCTCTTGCATTTAAGAGTCTGTAACTACCCTAAAACGTCAACTTTGCAGTGCTATAAATAAGGTCCAGCAGGTCGATTACGAACCATTTAGTTAAAACGTGTCGTTCGTAAGTCGGGTTTCTTAAGACTCTGTGAGAAAATTTTGATTA
Organism: Medauroidea extradentata; assembly: GCA_003012365.1. NCBI lineage: Eukaryota > Metazoa > Arthropoda > Insecta > Phasmatodea > Phasmatidae > Medauroidea > Medauroidea extradentata. Next base: position 49,029 of record PNEQ01054298.1, read on the forward strand.
CATTTCGGTCCGTCATAACAGTTTCGCGTTACACAAGGCGTATTAAGTAATACGCTTTAAAAACACATGTTGGTACTCCAGGTGAAGTCACTGTTAGTGTCAGGGGTAAACTTAATACTGCTTTTCGAGTGAACAGCTGTAGCTACTTATCCTGCTGCATAGTTAATTCGTCAAGCAGCTTTGTCATTCTAACACTGATGACTTACGTACCAATTTGGTATACAAATAGGTTTTTCAATTAAAGTAAATATTATCAGTTATAAATTATAATCGCGAGCAAAGCCGTGGGGGACTGCTAGTATGTATATATATATATATATATATATATATATATATATATATATAAAAATTCAAATGTTGATCAAATAAGACTGAAGGTATAAGATTCCGATCGCACTTAGCTGTGCTGACGCCAAACGTAGTGATGGTGAGTGAAATGAGAAGCGGAGATGAAAACACACAGTTCTCACACAGTATGCTGGAGAATGGAGAAGTATGCACTCATTCCCAGCTGTGACAAAACACCAAATCCACTAGCTCAGCTGGGACAAGTTACAGGCACGAAACAAGCCCGAAACGGAAAATGCCCAAAGGTAAGTGAGGCCCGACATTTGAACCGTCACAGAGGGCGACGAAAAAAGAAAAACGTAACACTACATTTAAAAAAAGAAGCTACGTGTGAAGTTGTAGAATAATTAATAAAAAACTGATCTTGAAGACTACATTAATACACTGCACAATAATATGTAAAATAAAATAAACAGTTAGGGCATTTATGTCCCTAACTTATGTGTGCTGGAAAAGCACAAATACCGCAACAACACATCATGCTAAGTTCACTGCTGGTAAATTAGTGCCAAGAAAAGGCATAGGAGGAGAGGTAACAGAGCGCAAAAAATTCCGCAGCGCAGTAACTCTAAAATGCCCCGCTAGAGTATGCAGCCAGAATAGCGCACAAACGATGATGCAACGAGGCTTGCATGTGAACAGACCTACGCAGAAAAGACGAAATCATGCGCTAGACATGAAGAATACAGGCGCTGACACTGCAGACGCTCGCACTGGAGCAAGGAACAGACAAAAGAAAGGTACAAAAGCTTCGGTTGAGGAATGCAAGCAAAGACGAGTACATCCGGCTAAAAAAACACGTTATTGCAGCCAGAATTGGCTCTACTTGTAACTAACATGTGAAGGAAAGATTAACTGTAATGAGAAGTGAAGTGTACTAAAATATCCACAGTAAATAAAATTACTGAATAGCACCAAATTACTGTTAGTACAATGTAAACAAGTTTATATAAATTTTTAAAAGTTAAGTAAATGAGCCTAAATTTAGGAAAATATAAACACAACATTTTAATATTTATTTAGGTCGTGTGCGACACACAATCCTGCCCTGAAAGAGACAGAAAATTTCAAATGAAGAGACACAAACAACCCAAACATAAAACAATAATAAAAAATAAAATATTTTCAAACATGAAAATATTTCATATTAACCATTAAATGACACACAAGAAGAGAACACCAATATTATAACAAAATATGTACGTAGCTTACAAATGCTGTTGAATGTGCAAAGACCACAGTGGAGGCACCAAGTACCCAGGACAACAAAATCCTCAAAGGGACAACAAGAACCTTTAAACCACAGTAAACTACTCAAAAACAAAATGGAGTGTCAAGAAACTTCCCACGACCACTAAATATAACTTGAGCTCGTCCAATGTGTCATGAAACAAATATACTGCCGGGAGTTGAGTGCGCGCCAGAGGCAAGAAAACAAATTGTGTGTGCGAAATCCTATAACACGACTCCAAATAAAAAACACAAAATTACCAAAAGACTGAAAACCCAAACAAAGAGGTAGTCCAAATGTCAAGGAGAACACTGCAACTGGGAGATGTGTGCCCGCCAGAAGCAAGCACGACTCTAAAAAAGGGAAACAAAACAAAAGGACAAAACCTTAAAAAAACTGGATTGAGACCAGCACAGTCCTGACCATAGATAATAAATAGTGTGTATCTTGCATTGCCAATGGGTTATCAGGCCACCAAGAACAAACAAAAAAAAAAAATTGATGGATTTCACAAAAAAACAACACAACAAACAACAACAAAGCAAGACTAACAAAATTTAAAGGCAACAAATGAGGCCAAAAGAAATAGCAAATATCAAACGAACAATCAGCAAAGATGTTAAGTTGCCACAATGTGTATGGTCACTAAATGAAACGATTAAGTCCCATAACTTACCAAAGCCATTACAAAAGTGAACCACACTAGAAAAAGAAGAACAGAGACAGAAAACAAAATATGACTAGCAAAAATTAATTTTTACTTAAGGACAAAACTTTCGCAATATCTACCACGTCTCGGGGAGAAGACAACTCGAACTGACTGTGTCCCATACCATAGCCACACAAAACGTGCTCACAAAACATGTAGAGACACGAGTACCAAAGTACAAAAATGTGAGGCCAAAACCCAAAAAACCAGAAGACCAAAATGTACGTGAAATGACCAAAATTTTAGCATATATTAAGAAAATATGTAAGAAATAAATTTTACTTCATGAATAAAAAAAATTAAATTTACTAGAAATTACTCATAAAATTGGAAAATAAAATGTAACTGTAGTGCATATAATAAATTAAGTTTTGTTTTAAAAGATAAAATAAAATGTAACTTAAATTTGTGTAAAATAATTACTTCCAAAACAACAGCAAATAAACTAAGTGTGTAAAAAAATATAATGGTAAAATTTTGTCAAAATTAACAAGAAAAAACAAAAGGATAAGACACTACATTATAGCTACGACAAATCCTGGTACTACAAAGCAGCAACTGAGCAGGAAGCCAGTCACACCAACCCCACGAGAAGCAGCTAGAACAGTGTGCCACAGCAGGGTTCACAATGGAGAAAAAGGCAGCTACTTCAGGTAGACCAGCGAAACCAACCAATGCACCCAAGAAGCACCATGAAGCACCAGAACTGCCAAACAGTAAACAAAACAACAAGTATATACACTTTTAAAATAAAATATGGAATAAAGAAACAAATTAAACATTTGACTAACATAAAATATTAAAATAGAGGATCGTATAAAATTGTAACTTGGTTAAAACCATTAAATAGTTAGATGACCCTACAGCATAAACAAGACTAATAAAATTTGCAATTAAAAAATATGACCTTACACAATTTAACTGTAACACACATTATTATTCAATTAATATATCAGATTTCAAATAAATGTAGCAGACCAAAATATTCATAACAGAAATAAATACCGGAGAGCAAAAATCTCAATAGCAACAGAATTGCATGGTCACAAATATTAATTAATATATTCGACAGAAGAATAAAAGATCCAAGGAGTATGTAAACCTAAAGGAAATTGATCCAATAAATGTTGAATAATAGAATGAAAACAAAACACTGCAAAATAATAAACATTTCCATTTATGAAGTGGGAAAAAAAATTAAATAATATCAAATTACTGAATATTAAATCCAAAGAATGTAGAACAATCCTGAAATAACTTGCGAAGCAAATACACAATACACAAATACAATATTGGCATTAATAGCTCAAATATTAATAATGAAAACTGAATAAACAACAAGTGTAAACACCTGGATAAACATATAAGAAAATGGGCAGACAGAAATGCACACACATCCCAAAATGATATAGAAAATATTATTTTATATTAAATTCGACCTAGGATTCCATCTATAAATTAAAACAGTGACGACAAAACGTAAACAAACAAGAACGAACAATATTCTCGGAACGGGTAGTACATCGCCACGACACCACAGAAATGACAAATACACAGGATCATTTTAATATTTAATTTATTTAGATCATGACATTTAATCTGGCACGTTGTGTTGCTCAATATTTAGTGAAAATAATGAGTAAAACCAAGGAAAAAAATACTAAAACATAGGAGTTATTTTTCCGTCGTTTGTAATGTTTTTTGGTATGCAGAATACAATATTAAACTGTGTCATCTTTTAAAAGACGTGTGTATTGAGAAAGCTGCAAAAAAAGCAGAAAACACTTTTTTTTTAATTTTGCTTGTAACTTAAAATATTTACATCTTCATAAAAATATGTACATAAATAAAGTATATACATTTTTTAACCAATTATTTCCTGTAAGTTTTTTAGTCAGATAAATAATATGTGCTACAACGATTTGAAATTTCGTGCACACGTGAGATGTGGCAGCTAAGCCAAAAATGTTTTATTTGCTGGCTGTAAGCTTAATTTTCTGAATACTTTAGAAAAATAACTAAACTAATTAATTTAGAACTTAATTGAATGCCTTCATGCATGTCTTAGTACCAATAACTGAAATTTATCAATTTACTTTTATAATTTAAGTTTATTTAATTTATGGTGCACATTCTCAGTTTCTGAATGTCGTTGATACACTGTTTTGTATTTATATGGATTATGCACTTGGCTGGTGAACGTTTTGATTGTAAGTTATCGTGTGGTTCGTAGAATGACATGACGATAGAATAAAATATAATGAAGTACGTGAAAACTAATGGTGGGGCAACTCCAGGTCGAGGTGTCAGTTGCAGCATTTTAACCAGGTAGAGCCAAGGAATGTCTTCACTACAACACGTTTGCAAAAATGGAGTAGTTTTGTGGTGTAAATAACAGTGTAGCGAGCAGAGACTCAAGAATCCGAAGTGACAATCTAGACCTACAAAAAATGTTGGGTTGGTATGATAAGCATACACCTTTCCCTGAAATCCCAGAGCTTACACTCATAAATACAGGAATTATTAGTGATGAAAGGATTAAGTTCACGTATCCTGAGAAATGGGTATTCAAGGCATTGTTGGTAGTGATTTTAGATCTGTGAAATTCAAATTGAATAACCTGTGCAATACAAGCTCACATTAGAACAGTTACCATCAATTAAACCACTTTATTTCAGAGAATAAGCATTGTAAAATATTCACATGAAGAATTGGAACAGATTTTGACCTACGGATTATGTCCCAACCCAATGTCTTTGATAATAATGACATTATAAATTGTACACTATCAACTTCCTACAAAGCAATCAAACCTGTACAAGGAACCACAGTTCAAGATAACTGAACATTTGCTGTCGATGGGGCTTTTTATTGCACCATTTAGTGTGGACAAGTGCACAAACATTGTTATATATTTTCGACACTTACGTTGAATATATTTGCTCCAAGTACATGTCATCTGCTGTCGTAGTTTTTTATGGATACCCTCATTCTGGTAAAAAAAAAACTCTTAAAACGTGGAGTGTAAGGGAAAATTAAACAAAAAACATTATGTATAAATAGTGTTTAACGACATGATGTGCCCACAGTATCGCAGGAGAAATTCTTTGCCAATTCAAGGAACAATAGTCGACTGACTTCCATGTCGATGTCCAAATTCAGCATGGCCTACATTCTCTGCAAATAAGCACAAGAAGGTTCTGCCAGACTAGTTACAGTCACGGCCAAAAGACTGGCATGTCTTCATAAAGGAGTAACAGTTGTGGAAAAGGATATAGATCTTCTGGTCAACAATCATAACAGGACTGCGTACATATTCCAATGTGTACTCTTTGAAGTCAGGCGAAGTAATAATCCCTTCAACGATAAACCATCTGCCAAGTTCAGTTGACAAAATTCTTGCTGACCACACGTTAGTTTTACACGCCATGTGTGGTTGTGACGTCAACTCTGTACAATCGAAGTAAAGAAAATTTGTAAAATCTCTCAAGATGATCCCTGATCTAGGGTCAACAATTAAGGTGTTTACAGAACCCGCAGCTGATCTAGAGGCAAATTTTTTCCACCCAGGAGAAAATTTTCTAGTTTTATGGATATGATAAACATTATACACCACGTCATTGAAAAAGTTGCGGTACAGGCAATACTTATAATCGCCATGTAAGGTGACGTCAAGTATTGCCTCACTCCCCATACTGAAGCTGCAGCACAACAGCATTTCCTGAGTGTGTTCCAACAAGTTTAGCTTTGGCTTGATACAAAAAAAAACTATTTGGGTGGACTGTAAAAAATAACTGCCTCATACCAATTACTTCCTTGGAGTCGCCTGCACATGACAAACCTCAGCAGCTAATTTCCTGCAAACGCAAGAAGGGTCGCAAAGGGAATCGTGGCTGTATGAGGGCTGAGATTTACTGTTCTAAATTGTGCGAGGCCTGCGAAGAGGCCTGCGACACCGCAGAAAAATATTATGCCAATTAAGATAGTGGCGGGGATAATTCAGATGATCAATCCAGACACAATATATAACTGCTACAACACAAGGTATTTTCAGTACTGTACAATACATTGTTCTTTCTTAAGTATCATGCTTCACTTTCCTATTACATATAAGCTGCCTGGACCTTCTTGTGTCAAGCACTGTGAACCATTCAAGACGAGCAGCCAAGAACTTCTTCTGTCAAGAATTGTGAACCGTAACAAGACCATGGGGAGTCAGGATATTCTCGTGGCAAACTTCTTCGAAAATCTTGAATAATTATGTATCAGAATGGGTCCGTTTCGTAATGTGCTTCTTGACTCTGCTGCCATCTCTAATTTATACTAAATTTCAACGAGCTTCAACGCCAAACCTGTTGGTTTGGCAAAAAAATGGAAATTGCATTATTTGTAGTAAATTAACTGTTCTTTTCTTGTATACAAACATGTTTCATTAAAAGTGCGTGGTTTTTAAGTTACAAGCGGAAATTTAAAATATAAGTATTTTACCGGGTTTTTTTCTCACAACACATTACTTTTAGTAGGTGGCAAAGTTGAAAATCGAGATTCATCACCCCCAAAAAACATAAAGAACAAAAGTAAAAAAAAACTTGCGTAGTGTTTCCTCACCGAACTACCGTTTGAATGAACGAGCTCTCGATGGAGTTTTGAACTGTAGCGTGTATTAGCGTGTAGGCAACCGGAAAGATTAAGTCAAGTTCATTTATTGCCCAGCAAAATACTGTCAACGAAATATTTGGTTGTCAGTCAAAAGTATTTTGTCGATTAAACTGTACATTTCGTTGGGTAGGCAAGATACACTTGCTCATTTTTTATTTTTATTATGTTCGTAACGAATAATTTGTTTGGTAAAGTACTACATATTGTCTTTAACGGGAACAAACAAATGTGATGGCATTTTACATGTTGTTACGAGAGTAGCACAGCCATGAACGCAGCCGAGGGTGGGGCAAGCTGAGTGAGGATGTTTTAATAACATCTTGGGCCCCGACTATAAAGGCTTGCAAAAACACTGCGCGGGAGACAGCCGCGGCAAGAAGACACGAAGTACTGGGCGACATCGAGCCAGAGGGTCGTCAATCACGTCGAGGGGCATCCAGCTCCAGTGTCCAGGAGGGCACAGCCAGGCCAACAGTCCGTCCCCGGAGTCTAAGCGCGAACCATCCGCGAGAGACGTGAGTTCCCAGTTGAGTTGGATTTGGCCTCATACAGTGGATTGTGCCGATACAGGCAAAACAGATACCAGGGTGTAGTTTTCAGTATTTAAATTGGTTTAGTTAAATACGGGCATTAACTGTTCTTCTACACCTTAGACAATCCCCCACTTTTATCCGCTCTAGTAGTGTATTTAAATGTTTGAGACATCCTTGAGCTATACTCATAAAGTTTGCAACACTTCATCCTAGAGTAAATCAGGTAAAGATTGCAACACTGGTGGAGGCGCCTACCGCTCCTCACCTTGCACTTGCACTAGTTTATACATGTGCGTGGCATTTAATTTAAATATTAGTTTACCACGTAGAGCAAAATTTATTTTAATCACGGCTTGGTTGTAATGAATGTGTGTAACTTGAAGTGAGATCCTCTGTGATTAGTGAGTCGACGTTAACGTCAGACGATAAGGATTCACACCATGTGAAGAATGGAATATGTTTAGAGTGTAACAAAATAACGATATGGGTTGGTGATATGGAATTCAGTGAGGTAATTATTTTTATATGATCTTAAATCGTGTTCATGTAGATTTACCAGCACTGCTATCGTGAACCGTACTCAGTAAATTAAATAAATAATAACCTAATAATTTAACAAAATCATTATTTCCTATCCTTCGATTACAAAGTACATCGCACTTAACACAAACCTATTTAAAACGTGTATCCTATGATCCTATCAACAACATCTCAGTACCATCTGATTTTCCTCAAATGTTAAGTGGGTAACTTGCTCGGACCATGCCCTCTTTTTCACCCTTTGGTCCCTACACACAGAATCAGTAGTGTTTTAATACGTAAATTCAAAATAAAACTAGTTTCATGTATAATATAAAGTAAGAAACTATATATAAGGAAGTAACGTCAGAAATTTTATGATTAGGAATTCGCCAAAATTTCCACCATTGTATATTGTTAAGTTGCGTATTCATAAACATTCCCCTACTGCTCTAAAAACAAAGCAAAAAATGCCTAGTAAAGTAGTACAGTGTACTCTGTTAACTATTTTAAGTACGTTTCAAATACGTGTGGTAATCCAGGTTTCATGATGGTTTGTTCTAACGCACGTCTTGTCGTTACACCAGTAGAGAGCCCTATAGATATAATTTGGTTTCAGCCAGAGATAATAAATTTCAGGCTCAAGAGGTTTAAGAATGGTTTGCAACGTGAATTACTTTTATGGGTACAGTAATCTCTGAAAAACCAATTTTTCAAATGCTTCATATAATTTTTTCTTACTTTTCTATATGTGACGTGCTTGTGTTTGGACATTTGTGATATTTGATTATTCGTCGCATCCCTATTACACTGCCGAAAATACTTAAACCTGGTAAAAATTACATTAAAGATAAAAAAAACTCCCGTTGAAAAAAGTCTGCAAATCATTCGTCCCCACGTGTAGTTATTGATATTTGTATTGTATGTTACCGAAGTAAAAATTTACCATTATTTACGAGAAAAGACACCCTGGAAAATAAGCAACAAGAATCGCAAGTCTTCATTTGTCCTTTTCTGTGATACAACACGGTCATTGATTTTTCTTGTTCTTCCAAAGGACCAAGAACAGATACAAGAGGTACGTTACTTAACAAGGTAGCAGACGCTAGCGGTGTACAAATATGTAAATGCTTTTAAATGCCATTTTAAGTAAATACAGTAATTATTTGGCGTTCTTATCTTACTATCATATCCTTCTCTTATTTCGATTACTATTTTACATGAACGGTGCATACATATGTATGTGGGTATGAATGTATATATCTGTGTATGTCTTTCTTTTACGCGTGAGTACGTGATATTTGAACCTTGTTTGATGTGGTTCTGTTCATCATAGATGCCCTAAATTGTACATGAGTGATTAAGCAATAATTTTTATTTATTCTATCAGTTCTTTTCCCCCCTTTTGTGTTTAGGGTTAAACTATTTTTAGTTTACCTTGTAAAACAGTAGGAATGTTAAATATTTTATTCAGAATTAATGTAATTCGATTGTCAACCATTGCGTTTAATTAATTTGCTGTGCGTGTAAATGTATATGTGCTGATGTTATTTTACAGATATGATTGCAATACGTAAACAATGTGAATTCATGAATAACAAAAAAATTTAATTTGCGTTAAGGCATTTACTTTTGTGCGTATTTTGTTTTTCACGTTTGTAATTATGGTTAAACAATATGTAAAATTATTTGATTCATAAAATTGTGTATGAAGATTAACAAAATGTTATTAGTATCAGGTTATATGTAGTAATATTTTAATTACAAGTGAATGGAATACAAATATTTTGTTAAGTGTATGAGAAGAAACAATGCCTAAATTCGACATGTTCCAAAAAAATACGTAATATAGTAGTCTTAAAAGTATTATTACTAAACAATAAGAGAGCAAATACTTACTTTTTTTAAACACACACTCGAGGAAAATTATTTGTGTTTAGTATAAATTATGAATCCGTACCTTTGGCAGGTATAATGTTATGATGTGTAGAATAACAATGAAAAATTCATCAAAACATAATAGTTAAGTATGTAAATAGCATGATAAATATGGTCATAAATTGTAAACCTCTATATGAAAATTAAATTCCTTCAGAATAACTTAGGAAATTCACTTATAAGTCAAAACACAGACGTCACATGGGAACACGTATATTTATTTGCGATGGAAATATAAGTAACGATTCCCGAAGACAACAACTTATAAATTATTTGAGAACAAATGAAGTAATAATGAAAGAATCCCTGAAATCACCGCTTTTTTTTTTTTTTTTTAAGTTTAGAAATTACCTACATATAAAAATTGCCCACAAAAGTTAAACAAAAATTTTTTAAGGAAAAAAGTTATATTCTCTGCCTGCTGAATAATGTTTGTTTAGGTTCAAAAAGTGCTTCAATAGCACCGTTTTACACAAAAAAAATTTTCCGGGGAAGGACATCCGGACTCCCTGCTTTTAACTCAAGGTATCAGCAAAATAATTTTATATGGAAACATGTTACAACAGATTGCGTGGTTTTTCAGTTACTAGCGATAGTTTGAAGTTAGAAATATAATTTTATTTTTCGCAGTTCTCACAACACACTACTTTTAAGGTGACAAATTTGAAAATCGGTTTCATCACCCCAAAAAATATTAAGAATGAAAGTAAAAAAAAACTTGTATGGTTTTTCCTCGCCAAAATACCATTTGACTGAGCCAATGCTTTAATTGGGTAATGTATAATGTATTCAACACGAGCTCTGGGTGGAGTTTTGAACTGTAGCGTATCGTGTAGGAAACCGGAAAGCTGAAATCAAGTTCGGTTGTTGCCCAGCAAAATACTGTCAACGAAATATTTGGCTGTATATATCGTCGATTAAACTGGATCAGCAAGATACTATTGCTTATTTTACTGTTTATGGAGGTATGAGCCCCTAAGTTAATTATCACTTCAATTGGAGCTATAAATTGTAGGCCCGTGTATGTTAATTTGTATAGTAAATTAGTTTGTGTTATAAATTTAAAAGTATACATTTTTGTTTATTCATACAGTTGAATTGTTATTATAGTCTATAAGTTTTATCTGTGTGACCAGTTGGTATTACTAGAAGTTCTCTTCTGTATAAACGTAAAGTTTATTTTAAGCACAAGGGTCGGCCCCATCCCTCAAGTATATCTTACATATGCCCCTAAATACAGGTCCCTTCACCACTGTCGATAAATGTATATCTGATGGAAAATCACATGTTAGTTGAGCACTGCCTTATTCTAAATGTATGATGTCTAAAGTTACAGCTAACCGCAGCTCCTTTCCGGTTTGCAATGACGTGGGGTGAATAATTAGGTGAGCGCCTATCAGTGAGGTCTTGAGGCTTGGGGTAAGACATAACTATAGAGCAACATCAGAATACACGGGTGAGGAACACCCTGAGGAAACAAGCTGGTCAACGGCAGCGTCCATCACGTGTTCCACATGCGAAGATGTAGCGAGGAATCCGAATCGGATCGCCTTTGTGAGAGGCGAGTGGTCTGACCACTACACCACCGCAGTTCCTTCATGCTGATACAGAATCAGTCATATTACACTGGTTCTGGTACAATAGGATAGGAGCCAGGAGTCGCTGATGAAGTCACGACCATGTTTTTTTTTTTTTTTTTTTATCCTTTTACCCCTGAAATTTTCCCTTCTAACCAGCTTTTATTTAACTTGCGATGTTTGTATGTTTCTTCGGGTTAAATCTTGCAATTGAATTTTAAAGCAGTTGTCCTCAACCGATTGAGCTGAAATTTTGCATACACGTTTAGTTTGGGTGACAATGCATTGTTAGCTAAGTGACGTCATTCAAAATCCAAGATGGCGGACTAGTTACTTTTTATACACTCCCATGATATGGATATCAAATGAAAGTGTTTGCTGAGAAGAATACGAATAAAATGACGACCGCGTTCAGCTCTTCAAGGAGATGGTGTACCACTTCCCGGCTAAACGGTAAGACTTAGCGGGGTCGTGTCTTACCTAATATCGACCTACGCCCTGGGCAAATTCTAGCAGTGGTGAAAAAAAAATCCAAAATCAAACCCGTACTGTGGTTTGCTAGGCACAAGTAAGCTTCGAGCTGAAAATAAGTGGCGCGTGCCTCCAAACACGCAATTCAAAGTGAGGCCGTGCAGAGGACTGAGTGGTATCAGAGTGTACCAAACATGATGTGAACGTATCACCGCAGGGCACCGGGGCGAACCCTGTTGTATATTAGCTCTTACACTTCTATATGAAGCTCTGGGAGGGTCTACGGATATTTCTTCGGTACTCGTGAGAACAACATGGAAAAATAACTAAAAAATAAAAAATAGACTAATAGTAAAACAACAGTTTTAAAAACAAAATTTTGTTTAAATGTTCTACAAAGAAGAAAATAAACATTAAATTAAATCAAAACCATGAATTTACTACATTACACAATTTATATGATATAACAGCTTTTCGCGAGATTTACTTGTCTACATAAACAAAATTACAAAAGTAACTTGATCTTTACATAAGTAATTCTAAGAAAAAATTACGATTTTTATAAACTTTGCCACAAGCTTTCATATCATATAAATTGTGTAATATAATAAATTGATGGATTTGATTTAATTTTAAGATTATTTTCTTATTTTTAGAGCATTTAGTTAATAGTTTTTGTTTTGCCTTCCTATCGTTAAAAATTATTTCCGAAAGTCTCACTTGCTCAAGAGTCTAAGGGCGGACACTGAGCAACCATATTGAAGTGCATTGATATAATATGTGTACATTAATTTTACGTTTTATGGTTTTATGATATTATTATGCATTTTATCATTCAACTTAAAATAAATTTACCTATTTTGTTAATTTTCTAAGCTGTACGCTACGCTTAAACCTACCTGATTAACACCAATATAAGTTATTTTATTTGTTTAAATTCAAGCAAATTTACACATTGAATTTACACAATTATTTTTATTTAAGTACTTATACGCAAAAGAACCACTCTTCGACCATCAACGAGAGTACTACTTAAAAATTGGTGAATAGTATCCTACATCTGCCACAGCCACCAAGTTACTGACGTGGATTTGCATAACCATGCAGTTTTATGTAACCTCCACCCACCTTCCCTAACTCTACCTCTCACCCCTCCCTTTCCATTCCATGCCATCCTCACTCCCAGTAAAGATTTTTTTCATACGGAGGCTACAGTATTGAGTATAGAAGTCACTACCGCAAATATATTTATTTGTTTTTTGCATGAGGATAAACATTTTTTAAAAGTGTTTTATGTACCGTCCAAAAAAATTTTATATATACACGTGCATTTACTATTTGTGGAAGTCACCATATTTTGTAGAGATTATCTTATGTGCTATTTTTTACATTTTTATTTATTTATTAGAAATTTAGAGGAAATAAACTGGGAATTAATGTAACGCAAAGGGACTAAGTAGCAGAGGCTTCTTCCGTGTTACCAAGCTGCAGATCTCCGACAACAACTTTAATTTTTAAACCTTCACGGCTACACATATTAAAACTGCACGCATTGTGTAATTTATTATTGTAGAGAAGCTGAGTGTATACCATACATTATTATTAAATTAAATTACACTTATTTTTTTTATTTTTGCAGAACATACTGAAACTGCGTAAAAACTTAAAACACACAACACTTTGTTGGGTATGGAGTTTTAAAAAATAGTTTTAGTGTAACAATCTGGAGTACATACTTTTCTCCAGTGCCCTTTTTCATAACTTCTGGATATAATTTTGAAGTGGAGGAAAGTGACCTACCCCTATTTGTTGATATTATCTACTTCGTAAAAATCCATGAAAAATACATAATCCAACATCAGGTGCGGCTGTGTGGTGCAGAGCCAATAGCCTATAAATAACTTTTAACCAAGTAGTTTATTTTGAAAACAATTAATTGAAAATTCGGCCGACCACTTGACTCAGTGGTTTGAGCTGTTGGCCAATTATCCCGGGTTCGATTCCCGGGCAGGGAGATACAATTTAATGAAACCACAGGACTGGATGTTGTGCTTGTTCATTCATCCTCAACCTGGAGGATGGCAATGGCGAACCACAGTATTATCACCCTTGTGTAATAGACACAGGTGTCCCTCCTGATGACATCATCTTCCACATGAATGGAAATGGCGGAGGAGAAATACGCTAATTCGCAATGCTTTCGTTCAGAAAGTAAAAATATAAAACTTATTGGAGCCAAATAGTCCTAGCTCACGTTTGATGATTTTAACTAATTGATTAATTTATTATTTTTTGTAAGTACGGATTTACGTAACACTGACACATCAACACGGTGCAGTATATCATCATTCACAGTGAATGTTCCCACAGATAAATTATATTTCATTGCAGGTTATTAAAAATCTCTACACTGTGTTCGCTGGAAATGTTACCTAACGAAATTATGTACATACTTAATTTCAATAATTCAACAAATTTCCGCTCGTTTACAAGTTATGCCATTATCCGCGGGAACCAGCATCAAGGAATTCCACTTATTTGCTAGTGGTCAGAGTATTGACAGCTGTTTTTTAAGCAATCAACAGTACGAAAACAACGGGTAAATAACTAAACGGATACATTTATACTGAGATGTTATCGCTTAATTTTACCAAATTTATCAAGCCTGAATAAATAATTAGTTATCTTAATTTATTGCTACGAGTATGGGAAATTAACTGTTAACAAAAAATTTAAATTTTAAAATCAACTTTATAAAATTTTCTGTGGGCTTACATAAACTTTATTGAAAAACTGAACGGTATGTTGGCATCAAGTAAGGAGAAAGTTCCATGTTAGCCATCGTTAGATAATGTCTTAATGAACTAAGTTACAGCTGAAATATTTTCCTTTTACTGAACCTCATGATAGAGCATTAATAAGTGACCTAGTTTCTATAAAAACAGCACTAATAATTTTACGCTAGTGTCTGATGTGTGATGGAGTGAAATATTCAGAGTGATTGACTGAGAGTAACCGTCATGTTTCTAACATTTTTTTGAGTAAAAATATCGTAAACATGTGGATCATTGGTTACATACTAGTCGGCAGTTGTACTGCTTCGCATAATTCACCGACGGGCACATTTTACACCAGATGACATAAACAACCTGCATAATTTCTGAGACTCTTGACTGGTGTGGATTATCTACGACTGTTGATACTCGTAAACAGAACCGGTTTTTTGGGCATACGCCATAGCGGGCGAATGTTTCCACATTGCAGAAAAACCCACAATAAAACAAAGAACAAAAGAAGGAAAGCCAGTAGGCTGAAGTCAACAGACATAAAACACACAGATAATCCCAGAAGACGACACAAGAACAAAAACATATTCAAAACATCACAACATTAATTCCCAAGTGAAATTTAATTGACTAGATAAAGACGAAACAAAAAAACATCAAAAGACAGACGAAAAAATAAAAACCAACAAAAAATTGTGTGCGTGAAAAAGGCACGAAATGGATGAACGACGACGACAACTCAAATATCGAGAGACACGAATGGATATGAACACATGCATGACACAACACAGACAAAAACAGGAGAAAAAATAGTAGGCTTCTCAAGACGACAACAGATTAGACGTTTTGGGAACTGGTATCTGTTCCCGTCTTCAGTTACATGTACAGGCTGAGGAACTCCAGCAGACTGACTGTGACACCTGTAAAAAACAAGGGTCTTATATATGAAATATGCCAACTTGTAGCTCAGCCAATGACAGTGCAGCTGCCTCCTTATTGGTCGCTTAGCTTGTAATGGGCTTACATGCAGTGATATGTGGATCAGGTCTATTGTTTTGCTTACTAATGGTTTGGAAATATAATCTGCAATAGTTAATTGTCTCTATTTAAATTAATTTCATTTTTGATTAAAGGAATCCAGATATTTTCCAGTTCAAAACGTTGTTGGCTGATGACTTTACTATTGCCGATGATAAAAACCGATACTCGTACACAAACAGTTCGGTCCGATTTGCTTCTGCTTTAAATTCGTCATTTTTAAATGTTTCTAATTATTCTGAAAATACTGGGAAAATGACCCAAATACAAATTGCATTTTTTGCTCCAAATTATATTAGACGAAGTTCTGTGTGTGACGGTAACTTCACGTGAATCATTCTGTATGGCGCTATATGAAACTTTGTTTGTAATATATACTGGCCTATACCATTCATTCGATTGTGATTTAACTTTGGTAAGTTGTTGTGCGTGCGCACGCGAAGATTCTGACAGAAAACCTATATACATAGGTGAAGAGAGCACAACAGGGTACCCAAAAAATTATTTTTCTAAATATTTGTAAAATGCTCGTGAATGATCCTTAACATAATTTTTTTTACAATTTTAAAAGAAAATTTCAGTTCGAGACTATTTTAGAAAATAACTACTGCAATTTATCACGTTTAATACTGTTATCACTTTTAACAGTATTAGTCTGGCTACACGAAATCTGAAATGTCAATAAATTGTCATCAAAAATTTTGGATACTTTTTTTTAATTCAGAAAATATTTAGTCGAGTACTCGTACTAAATAAACTATTGTAAATGGTTTGGTGGGGCTTTAAATACATACCGTGAAAAACATCCTCACACAAAACTAAATGTAGAAGTGATTACAAAAGGAAAAACAAAATATCAACCTGAAACAATTAAATGAAGGATATGATGCTTGAGGCACGCAACCATAACAGCGCCAAAATTATTCCCTTTATCATTCTTACCCTTCCTTCGTTTTTTTATTTACAATGCAACTAATGAACTGCAAAACCACTGGACTGTTAACAACATATGACAAGGACCAGACAGAGAATCAAACAGATAGAATTATATTCAGTTTACTTGGTAACAGCGCAAAATTGATTGGTTTCGATGATGCATAGTATTTGGGTGATGTAATGCTGTATCTTTATCACTTGTAACATATCTCAGATAATTCCATAATCATCCAGTCGTTTTTTAATTTTCCAAATTGTCAAAAATGTACATACTTAAAATAAATTCAAAACTTTCTATAATATTCCCAACTAGGTCATTGATTTCAGTTATTATTGTATAGCATTAAACTTTCTCTGCAGGCTACTGGATTGGCGAAGAAAAAAATAATTTATACTTACAATCAAAACAATTATGATGTATGATACTCAATTTGTGGTGACTGATTCAGCTAAATATAAACTTAAGCAAATGCATACACCTTCAACAAATTCCTTATTTTCAATAAAACCATAAAACAATAAGCCATTTACTTTTTTTTAATTAACTTACATAACAGTTCACATTGTGCTCCAATTCGATCCCAACATTATATTTGTCACAATAGAGAAAATTATTTAAAAAACTAAAAATTCATTTCTATATGTGCCTGAAAATATAATTCATTGTAAGGCCGTAAATAAACAAATAATTTAACAACCAAATTTTAACATGAAAAAAAAATTACTTAGATGAAAATTGTTACTGTGCCGGTGTCAATAAAGACTGAAAATTATTGTAAACACATAAAATAAATAATAAACATACTTAATACTGTGTACACATAAAGAAGCCCTCAAATTCACCTACAACATCGCATTGAAATAAAAATAAAAAACACGATCGAAGTCGCGGGAAACAGATGTATTATTAACTAGCTAGCCGGTTGCGGCTTTGCCCGCGTGAATTGTGTAATGTAAACAATAACTCTGGATAAAATATGTGATGAAGGCATTTAACAGCTAGCGTACTCAATAACAGTGAACTATAAATTGTCTTAACTCAGTGCAAAGAGCGCGCGCAACATGCTCGTATGATGTCATAGTAATTCCCATCGCAAAGGCTTCCACGGGATACGAACCTGTAACCCCACCCCTTCCACACCACAAACTTTATACAATACCTGAGTGAATGTTAAAGGCATGCCGTGATAATTCTTTCGTACGTACAGGCTACAGTCGAAAGAGGTTTTATTTATGAGTATGTTGGCAAAAAGAAACAACTGTTGAATTATTTCTCCATGATCATTCTCTTTTTTCGGGAGACTGTAACATTTTACTGCTTTTCACATCCTTAATTTTCGAATTTTATAAAATCCTGGATTCGACTTGTAGATATTTACACAAGCTTCATTCTTATCAAATAATCATCTCTATATCTGAATGGGTATAAGCGGTAAAGATGATTATTTGAAAACAGCTTTCAAGGACGAATTTCGAAAAATCTGGAAATGACTTTTTTGATATTTACGTAGGATTTAATTTAAAGCAAAAACCATTTCAATATTTCCACTGGTTTAGGAGATAAGTGAAATTAAGAAAAAACACATTAAATTTTTTTAAAAACTTTCAAGGACGAATTTCGAAAAATTGTAAAATTACTTTTTAGACATTTACTTAAACATCATTTTAAAGAAGACTCACCTCACTATATGAAATTGTTTAGGAGAAATCGCGGATTAATGAAAACACAATTTACTGCTTTTCACCCCTTTAATTTTCGAATTTCGCAAAATCGAAAAATTCGCAAATATTAATTTCGTTGGGCAATATTATGAAGTTAAAAATATTATGATAGCTTTCCCGGTTAACGAGATATTAGGGATTCTTTGAAAACACATTTCACCCCTTTTTACCCCCTTAACTATCAAATTTTGAAAAATTCATTCTTAGTGGGTGCCTACGGGCCAAGGGGAAGCTTCCCTCAAAATTTCATGATTCTAGGTCCAGCGATTTGGGCTGTGTGTTGATGAGTGAGTGGGTGTGTCAGGACACTTCATTTTATATATTAAGATAATATGACCAAGCAATGATGTTCTGGATAAGACATGCCTGTAACGAACAAGGGAACCAGTTACGACCCACGTTTATGAAGAACACAATTTGAAACAGTTACCGAGCATAGCGGGACAAAGTTGTTCCACTGTAGCGAAGAACTCACGGACTTGGCAGAGTTTGTCCTTGTTGCTAGAGGGGAATATTATGACGTGTCGTCAGAGCTCAGAAACTGTCGTACTTGCAGAAGCGCGTGGCAACATGCAAGGCGGAGCCCAGGCCGACCATCGCGTGATAAAGTTGCGCGTGCCACGCAACGCTCTGGCCAACCTGGTTTCGTTAGCGGGGCTGCAGCACAACTGAAGCTTCTTAAGGTGGCAACCTCGGTGCACGTATTTTGCTCGTTCGAGGCCTGGAAGTAGGGAAGCTGTAGGGGCGAGACAATACGCGCAAGACCCTTCACCCTAGCCTCTAGGCGCAGGTCGCTGAACTGACGTGCAGTCTCGCCGACAACGTGCCTCAGTGGTGACCAAGTCATTTTATAACGTATTATTAAAGACAAAAGTGCGTTGTAAAAGCCTGTACATATTAAAAGATACTGTGCCAAGATTTAAATACCTAAAAAAGTCTGCAAAAACTCCCATTTTCGCAATTCACGGCCGCTATAAGTAAAGACAGGAAACATTCTGTGGTTCACTTACACGTAGGCTAGCCTGCAAGAATATATGTTAACTGAAGCAGAGTCTCATTAGCTGCTTGCTGTTAAAGTGATATAGGTCTGTATTAGTTACATTTTTATTATTGGCTCAGAGACTTCTAGGAGGTGTCAAATAAGTCAGAGCCAATTGCGGAAGTGTTGTTGGAATTCTATCTTCTACCAAAGTGAAAACGCGAATTTTTCTGGTCTCTAGCTATAAACAGAGGCAAGATTATTTCGCGTGTTGATTCTAGGTCAGGTTGAATGCCAATAATGTATACTTCACTACTCCTTCTGTGATTAGATGACACCTGTTTTAACACATCATCACCAGTGATAAGGAATCAAGTCGTGGTGGTAACACGTGTTACGGTAACAAGCCACTTTGGCCAGTGCGTGTATAGGTCTGAGAAGTCTAGGCTGTTGGCAGATGAATACGCGAAATACTCTTGCCTCTGGCTATAAAACACGCTTTGATGTGTGTGATGAACTTGAAATTGGTGTACACACGTGTAACGTTCTTTAAAAGCTATTCCAAAGCAGACATCACTCATATGCGGTGATGAGCAGTTTTCGAGTAATGTGGTAACAGCCAAAGCTGTGCACACCGCTCGGCGTCCTGGGCAGGCGGCCAACGCAAAAAAAAAAATTAAATATACACGTTTCTTGAAGTCAGTATGAAAATACTAGAAAAAAACTACCATAGACAATAATACTAGCTAAATTTATAAGCAAACATTTACCCAGAATGAACTGTTGTACCGCAATTAATTGTGTGAGACTACGGCATCAGCGATTGTTCTTCATAAACACGTTACTCGAGAAAAATTGTTTCTTAGAAAGTTGGCAAGAAACTGTCGTCTAAGACTGCTGTATTTTGAAAAAAATTTCAAATTGGCTTCGAGAAACTTACAGTTTAAACTGATGTTTTTGTCGCTGTATTATATACCATGTCCTATTAAGGTGTACGTCTGCCAACCACTTCAAATGTGTTGTAATATACAAGTAAAAACGTATTTTTACGAAACTATTGCACATGTGCCCATTGTGCACGCTTACAAAAATAAAACACACTTCTGACAAGGGCACTGTGATAATTAAATACACTGTTACTAGGCCTTCGAAAATAGCTAAATACAGTTTTTTTTTTTTTTTTTTTTTTTTTTTTTTTTTTTTTTTTTTTTTTTTTTTTTTTTTTTTTTTTTTTTTTTTTTTTTAGGAAATTGGCACTGAAAATCAACTTTTCTTAGCATAATTAAAAATAAGGGGAAAAAATTAATATTTTAGTGCGGTTTCATAATAATATCTGCAATTTAAAAAAAATGGTTTCGAATACCTTCAACACTCATTAGATAATATTTATAGCGCGTTGCCTAACTGCGAGGTACCACATTTTCTGCGTCTTTTTTTTTTTTTTTTTTTCGTAAACAGTTCACTTGAGGGTGTCGCTAAAAGGCGATCTGTTTTGTTTATTGTGGCTCTTACTACAAACTGCGTCATTTAATACCAAAAAATACAATGGTAAGACATTCTGTGCCCAAAAGTGTTGACCACCTCCATCTTCTGCTGAATGTTAAAGTTGTTGGAAACCATTTTTTTTTTTCCACATATTGAACATATTATTTTCAAATCACATCCATAAATTTATTTATATTATTATTACTCCTCGCTTTTGTTATTTTAACAAATCTATGTCCCAGTTCAAAAGGGAAACAACTCATAATTCCCAGTTTAGAGTAAAATAAATATATAAAGATTTCCGTTTCGCCAAAAAATTTGTTAATACACAAATTTAGTTGGTGTTGATTTGAAACAAAAGTACAGAGGACATATTTAATGTCTTTAAAATATAATAATGTACTGTTGCTGAAATTATCACACTTTAAAATACTAGATATACAATTTATAACTTTTATCTGGCAATCAGAATAAAGTGCCATATTATTAATGAAGTGAATTTATGTGTTGTTTTTATTTTCAACTGAGTAGAGTGCACTTCTGCCTATGGGTTGGTGAGCCAAACTAAAGAACGCAATTTTTTTAGTTGTTTCCCTTGTGAACTGGACCAATGAAACGTTGGTTTTAAATGTAATTTTTCAATCACGAATTTCTCCCTTTAGATTTGTGGCAACAAAAAAAACATACATTATGAAACTTTGGCTACTTTATCACAAGGGCCACGTGAAACCGACTTTTCAAGGTGTGTTCTGTTTACAGACGAAGCCTGTTTCACACGTCATGGTTACTAGAACAGTGGCCACAACAGCCAATGTCTGGGTGGACGAAAACCCACTTGCAACGGTCGTAACATTCCACCTAGAGAGATTTTCCGTGAACTTGTGGGCTGGCATAGTCCATGATCACTTAGTAGTAACCATGCATGTTACCAGCACGTGTTGGTGGCTATTTGTACCAGCGCTTCTTACAATACACACCTCCAGAGTTGCTGGAAGACGTACCACTTGCGATACTTAACCACGTGTGACTACAGCACGATGGAGCACCATCACACAATTCCTATGCTGTTCGTGAGTACCTCTACCAAGTATTTCCAGAGAGATGGATAAGCAGGGGAGGCCCTATCGAGTGGCCTGCGCGCTCTCCTGACTTGTCACCCCTGGACTTCTACCTGTATGGTCACGTGTGGGAGTCTAGTCTATGAGACTCCAGTGGACACGGTGCAAGAATTCGTGGCACACATTGTAGCAGCCGGTGAAGTGATCTGAAGGGACGCCAACATTCTCCAGCGTGTGAAGTTGTCCGTACAACAGCGTTACAATATCTGTATTAATGAAGGTGGCCAGGCTTTCGAGCATCTGTTGTGATGTTATTGTACACATTATGAGTTGAGCATTGTGCATTTAAAATACATTACATTGCATCACTAATTAGAATAACATTCATTCATAACTCCTGAGCGGTTGCCTGCCTCTCAGTATTTACATATCCTATTTTTAATTTTCTCGATAACGGTTGACTTGAGGGTGTTGTGACAGTGGTATCTTTTTGTTCGTTTGGAGATTTGAGCAACAAACCATGGCGTTTAATATCCACAAAATTCAGTGGCGAAAAATCGCGTGACAAAGCCCATAATGTAATTAAGGTGACATGTATTCGATACCTTATTTGCACAGATTGTAGATCTTGTTACTAATAAACCACACCCAGAAATTATTATTTTTTTATTTGCATTACTTTATGATCCACTAACAAAATTCAATTTTCGAATTCAGTTTTCAAACGCGAATTTGACCATTAAAAAACATGCACTAACGAAAAATCTATGTTATATACCTTTACCTCATTTTTAATAGAACTCAGTTCACTAAGCGTGTAACATACTTTCACTAACACGCTATATATAATGTGTGTGTTTATAGCAAGCCATTAAATATATCAATATTACTTGTTTACAGCGAACGTAAAGTTGCACTGGAATATAATATTTTAAGATATTATACTTTCGAGTTAAATATCGACAGCATTTTAGTGCATACTAGTTGATGGCGCGAATTCATTCGCGGAGTTTTCTGTACCTTTGAGTCGTGAAGAGAATTTAAGCTACAATAAGTACTCCAAATTATCTTAAGTAAATCATAACAATTCGTAATGCTGTTTTCAATAAATATTCAACAACTATATATTTCCAAATGTTTTTATATAAACTTTTCGGCACTCCATATTTCATATAAGTAAAAATATTAATACCGATAAATATATTAAATGTAAAAAATCACAGTAACAATTTCTTAATGAAAATATAAAATACTGTACATATACAGGATATAAAATTCTTACTGCTGCAAAATGATGTTAAGAGTCATTAATTTCCATTCAAGAGCCAATTTCAATACACTTTTTGGGTACCCCGTTTTACCACTATGCCTGATTTTCCTCCTCCCCTTATATAGAGTTTTTGTCAGAAAACTTCGCGAACGCACGCACTCACCAAAGTTCTATTGCACTCTGAACCACTCATCTCCCACCAAGGCGATCCGGGTTCGGTTCCCGGCGGGGTCAGACCCCGGATTCCCGGATGTGGGAATCGTATCGTACGATGTGGCTGATCGGCAGGTTTTCTCGGGGACCTCCCGTTTCCCTCGCCTCTTCACTCCGGCGCTGCTCCATGCTCTCATCATGTCACCCTTCACCAGCCCTTAGGGTTATTATCTAGGTAGGCTGCGTTGGTGTATGTGAGGCAAAAAACTGATGAAGCGTTAAGAGTGATGTCGGTAATCGTATGTAATGCATTATTGCCTCTACACGCAACTGGCGCACATAGTTTTACTATTATACATTTTCCTATAGGACTTTAAGCGATGACCGCATTATTTCATTTGCGATACTTATGGTTCAAATTCTAGGGTTTATTTATGTTATTGTGTTTTTCGAATACGGTTGGAACGTTCCTAGACACTGCAATTTTAAAAAAAGCTCTTTTTTTAAGCCATTTTGGGAGTCTTGAAAATCGTGTTTATAATAAGCTATGCTAATTTTTAAACTGATAGTAACATTCCTTGAATTTTTTTTCTTTTCGTAGATGTACAAACGTAATGTGCGTTGAGATGTTTCTTCAAAATATGATAACTGTAACTCGCTGCAATGCGTTTCAAGCGCAGGTAAATTGGAACCTTAAGACCTAGATATTATGTGCTGACCAAAATCTCACACTCACTCACTATCGCAATCGGATAAATGTTATAAGAACGCTTACGTTACTAACATAAGGACAGGCATTTTATATAATATGGATAAGAGACAGCCTGCAACAGCAAATTTGATTTAGTAGTTTTATCTTATTGTTACGTTTCCGCAAAAAATACTAGGTACTTTTAGTTATTTTAGCAATAGGTATAGTATTACGTAAAACGTAGAGTATTTTATAACTTTTTTTAATGAAGGATTCTGACAATGAAAGTGAGACTCGCAGTCTGAATATCAGGTACGGCTTTAAGAGTGCGTGGTAGACAAATAAACGCTGAAAACGTCAACTGATTCCTACGCTTTTTTTGAAGCCAATATGGATAAAATACTCAATGACAATACTAGATAATGGTATTTTCCAACTTTATAAGTAAATATATATCCAGATTTACTAATTCGTTACGCGTGATCTCTTGCGCCGCAGTTAGATGCACGAGGTTCCAGCGTCAGAGATTGTGCCTCAGAAGTTCGTAACACTGGAAACTATTTTTTTTAAACGTTGGCTAAAACTATGGTCTAGGATTGCCATTGCTTTATTTTCGCAAATTGGCTTCAAGAAACCTACAGTTATAGATTAATACTTTTAGCGTTGATTTATGTACCACGCCCTCTTAATTTACAATATATACACCTATATCATTACTTTTACCATCTTCTTTACGGAGGGAGGCAAGAATAGTTAGAGGTATAATTAAACGTCTATGATTACTTATGAGCCACTCAATTTAGTTACGTCGATGACAGTCCCACCTTGTTAATAATGCCGAGGCTGATGTAAGGAAACGGCCACGGCGATCGGCACGTCGTAGATCTGGACGTCGTGGTGCATCTTGGTAGTGAAGTGGTCCTGGCGACGATATGGGGCAGACAGACCTCGTAGGTAGCGTGACACGCCCCTTTATCGCGCCCTGTGTGGCAACTCGTACCGCTGTTGGAGTGGAGAGTTCTACCTCGCAGTTTGCCGCAGCTTATGTTTAATATTTTGGAATTCCTGGCCGGGTGGCCTGGTTACTGATTGCTGTGTTAGAACCAGGGTAACATGGTTCATAACATTATGGTCTGAAGTGATTTATGGTGGTATAACATGAACTTTATATGATGCGGAAGCTTTAAAACGAGCTTACAGAAATTATTGTGGAAGTAATTTTAAACCGGAACGCTGTAAATATTGACACCACGTAAACATGAAAAAGTTTTAACCTTCACTTAATTATTTCGTGGGGAAAGGTGTTGTCTTCATTATGCGTTAAACTTTATACCCCAGAAATATAATAAGTTACGCCAATATATTAATAAAACAAGTTAACGCTATACGGTGATATGCACTTGTAGGCCTATATTCTTATTTAATTATGTCGCTTTCGAAGGACTCGTGTATGCGTTATGTATAAATAACTAGCTTATTGAAGGTGTGCAACAACATTACCATTGTAAGTACTTCGTGAGAGTACCTTATACTCGCAAATGCTACACGGCAAGTTTCTAGAGCAAATTTTTGTCATTATTCAGTAACAGTTTGTACTAAAATCTGGCAAATTGTATTACTTCATTGAATTGAACCTGAGTTTGATTAAGAAAATTTCTATAAGATATTCCGTAGAACACTTTTACAGTCTTATTCACGAACGCGTTCATTTTTTTAACTGCCGGAATATGCGATTACATAAGCTGCATTCATTCGTACAAACAACTACTTGGGTGATACCTTCAGGTTCCTTTCTTCATTTTCACATTAACTTAGTTTTTTTTTGTGAGCTCAGAAAAAAATGCGATTTTACGGAAAGTTGTGCGAAAATTGGCCGTCACTATGCATAACCTTACCATGCGCTGACCTAAGTTATCAGTTAAATGCTCAAAATTTATCAGATTTGAAACATTATAACGGAAACATTTTCTTCTTATAAATGTATCAGATTTGAAACAATATTACAGAAACTTTTTTTAAGTATTATAAAGGCAGCATTTACAACATCAGGATGTATGAATGAAAAACTTTTTTTGTAAGACTGTTTTAAAAGCTGAAACATATTTAATACGTTAATAACAATTGGCGCTTAGTCGGTTGATGCATAACACAGTCCAATTACGTATGCATGCAAAACTAATTTGTATGTGGATAATAGTGTTTTAAGGGGTATACAAACGTGGTGGTGTTCGGCCGGGGAGTAAAATAAAGCGTGTTTGCCCCAGAGAGTTAACCCGTGGCTGACCTCGTGGTAATACAGAGGCGAGCCAGTGAATATTTTCCCCGGGGAGGAGCGAAAAGAATTTCGTGCGGGCGTCGCCAAGCCGACGCTGGGAGAAGGAGGGATGATTATGGCCTGGGGGTTAGAGGGGGGTGGAAGGGAACGAAATGTGGGAGAGCAGGTGACCCTAGAGAAGAAACGCGACACTTTAATTTGTTTAGCGCAGTCCTCGTGTGGAGCCCCAGGGAGGATTTACAGCGACCAGCAGGCCCGTGGGGGCCAGCTCGCAAATCATGACCGTCCCCCTACCCTTCCAACTAAAACCCTGGCGCTCATGTGCGACCAGAAGAAATCTGCACGGCGGAAATGTAATATCCACCGGCCACGCGTTCGCTACGCTATTTACCGTTAAGGGTCGCCGGACTGGAAAATTAATTTTCCCCCTGTCCTCGAAATGTTTAACTGATGTTTACGCGACCTTGGCGCAATGTCCCAAACGGTAACAAAATTTAAAAAAAGAAAAAATTTTTCGCAAACTGGAAATATATACCTTTCAGTTGCATTAACATGCATACAGTGTTTCTATTTTACATCCTCGTGTGTTTACGGGTTTTTATAACACACAGCAACGTATGTCACCAAAATAAAGCAAATCGCTTAGTCTGGCTTGTACCAACCCATGAGAGATTAAGGTAGATATCAGTTTCATATAAATAACTGTTTCAGTGAAATAAATTAATTTTCAAAAATATATTCTGTGGTTGTATTCCTTCAGACACTTGTCTTCAGTTACTAATAATACCAATTAAAATCCCACCTCTTTTTTTATTTTACTTTTCTGAAACAAAAAATATATATTCTGGGTTAAATTTTCGAAAATTAAATCGACTGCGAGGCACACTTAATACTCTAAATATTAAACCAACCAAGTAACATTTTATGTTGTTAAAGGATATCGATTTAAATTTTCACTCCTACGCCTTTGCATTTTTAGACGAAAGTGTAATAATATCAGCAATATCCACATTTAATCTTTGTTAGTATTTTAGTGAATATATCTGACAGAATTTGTTTCTACTTTGGAAAAGTAATAGTATGTACAGTTTTGCGTAATTGTTTGCAATATTTATTTTAAAGTAAGTTAAACACGTCTGCGATACGATAGTTGGAGGTAGGTAAGGTTGGCATTGATGTCGTAGAAATAGTTTTTCCGTGTATTTTCTACAGTGGCTAAAATAATGGAAATCGTTTAATGGAATGTGTACATTCATATAGTGTTCATTTTCAGGAAATGAAATAAAATGCATCTTTACATGTAGCATATAGTTTAATAGCCGGCCGGCTGCGGCGTTGCCCGCGTGAAATTATGTAATGTAAACAGTAACTCTGGATAAAATATGTGATGAAGGCATTTAACAGCCAGCGTACTCAATGACAGTGAACTATAAATTGTCTTAGCTCAGTGTAAAGAGCGCGCGCAATATGCTCGTATGATGTCATAGTAATTCCCATCGCAAAGTCTTACACGGGACACGAACCCGTAACCCCACCCCTTCCACACCACAAACTTTATACAATACCTGAGTGAATGTTAAAGGCATGCCGTGATAATTCTTTCGTACGTACAGGCTACAGTCTAAAGAAGTTTTATTTATGAGTAGGTTGGCAAAAAGAAACGACTGTTGAGTTATTTCTCCGTGATCATTCTCTTTTTTCGGGAGACTGTAAAATTTTACTGCTTTTCACCTACTAAATTTTCTAATTTCATAAAAACCTAAATTTGATTTGTAGATATTTACATAAGCTTCATTCTTATCAAAAAATCATTTCGATATCTCAACGGGTATAAACGGTACAGATGATTATCTGAAATTACATTTAATTTTTTAAACAGCTTTCAAGGACGAATTTCGAAAAATCCTGTAATTACTTTTTTTTTATTTAAGTAAGAATCATTTTAAAGCAATTAACCATTTCAATATTTCCACTGGTTTAGGAGATAAGTGGGATTAATATTAAAAAACGTTTTATTTTTTTAAGAGCTTTCAAGGACGAATTTCGAAAAATTGTAAAAATACTTTTTAGATATTTACTTAAGCATCATTTAAAAAAAAATCACCTCACTATCTGAATGGTTTAGGAGAAATCACGGAGTAATGAAAAACACACTTTATGGCTTTTCACCCCCTTAATTTTCGAATTTCGCAAAAACCGAAAAATTCGCCAAAATGCATTTCTTTGGGCAATATTATGAAGTTAAAAAAATTATGATTGCGTTCCCGGTTAATGAGATATCAAGAATTCTTTTAAAACAGATTTCACACCTTTTCACCCCCTTAATTATCGAATTTCGAAAAAACCTTTCTTAGTTGGTGCCTACGGGGCAAGGGGTTGCTTCCCTCAAAAATTCATGGTTCTAGGTCCAGCGGTTTGGGCTATGCGTTGATGAGTGAGTGAGTGTGTCAGGACACTTAATTTTATATACTAAAACTAGGAGTCCCCTGCGGCTTTGCTTGAGAGTATTATTCTTAACTGATAATATTTACTTTAATTGAAAAACCTCTTTGTACACAGGATTGGTACTTCAGTCATCAAGTGTTAGAATGTCCAAGCGGATAGTTGAACTAATTCTGCAGCAGGATAAGTAGCTATAGCTGTCCACGCAAAAAGCAGTCTTATGTTTGTCCCTGCCACTAACAGCAACTTTGCCTGGGCCTTATTTAAAGCCCTACCAATTTGAGGTTGTGGGGATGTTACAGACACCTAAGGTAACAGGTTAATCGAATGAAAAACATCTGTTTACCCAGCGCACAACCATTGGTGACGGTGCCCTCAATTATATATTTTCAAAGTATTCACTTGAACTTTATTGCAATAAAGTTTCAGTGGGTAAAGGTTTCGCAGAAACGTATTTGGTACCCCAAACTTGAGATTAGAGACATGATATATCGTCGGCTTGCTGCCAAAAGTGACCAAGTCAAAATGAGATAAAAAGATAAAAATGCTAGGAATTATGTATATGTTGTTCACGGACAATTGCCCAAGTTTAAAGTATACTCGTCGTTTCGTATTGTTGTGTCACAGTACAGTAACTTACCACATTTTTGTTAATATCTACAATTTAATAGTGTTTTTAAACAAAATAACATTTATGACTTAATCACTTTTGGCAGTATACCGACGATGTCAGCTGATGTTGTAGAGGAACCGAAGAAGAAAGCGAACTGCAATTTTACCCCTTTTAAACGACTACATGTAAATTGCACTAATTCGATCTTCCTTGTAGTTTTTGTGTGTCAGAATTGAACGTTCGCACGCAACTTTTAACGGAATTCGAGCCCGGAACATCCTGGGATATAGACCTGAGTAACAAACAACTGCGTCACGTAATGTTGAAATAATTCATGAAAATAAAATTTAATTTTAAAAATAAAATATTGTGTACTGGGCTTATAGAAGTTGTACAACACCACGTCTCGATAGGTTACTGTAGAGTGAATCTCTTATATAGGTTATTTCTCGCTGCTCGTTCCCGCTTTTCGGATCGTCTGCCTTGAATGTTGACCAACTTAGTTTTATTCTTAATAATAACGTTATCTTACAAAGTAAAAAAACTTACATATAATTTTTCAAATACTTACGTAAGCATCACTCTGACGCGAACATCATCTCAATATCGCTACTTGTTAGATATATATCGTGGGTTGATGAAAAACAAATTTTTTTTTTTTCACCCTTTTGGGTGTCGAATTTCGAAATATTTTACATTCACGTCTTAGACATTTGTATAAGTATCCAATTTATGTGTAAATCACATCGCTAGGCCGTTCAGTCGAATCAAAATCGATCAATCACTAAAAAACACATATCACCCCTGCACAGTACTGAGAAATCGAATTTCGAAAAATCTTAAAAACGTTTTGCGATCATTTCTGTAACCATCATCCTGAAGCAAAATTAATTGTATATCTTGACGGGTTCTATAGATATCGAGGATTTATCTAAAACGCATTCAAGGTCTTTCACCATCTAAGATAGTTAATTTCGAAAAATCCGTGAATCGCGTTTTATAATACACAAGATTAGTCCGCTGGATTCAAGATATATCGACGGTTAATTGAAAACACTTTTCGCCACTTTTCACCCCTTTTCACCTCCATAGATGGCGAATTTCAAAAAATCATGAAATCCCTTTTCAGGTATTTGCGTAACATCCCCTTAGTTTAAGAATTTCGAAATGTCTTGGAGTCCTGTCATAGAGATTTGTATACGTAACCAATTAAAGTAAAAATCACGACGATAGCCAATTGTGTTTAAAAGATATAGACGCTTAGTGAAAAACACATTTTGCACCTTTTTACTGCTTGGGGGTCGAATTTCCAAAAAAATCCGAAAACTACTTTTTGGGCATTTACGTAAGCAACATTTCGAAGTTAATACCAGCTCTTTATACTGAATGATTCGATAGATATCGATTGCTAATCGGGAACACATTTAAGGTCTTTTCACCCACTTAAATGTTGAATTTCGAAAAATCCTTAAATTGGCCAATATTCATTTTAATGAATGTCCTATTAAAGCGAAAATCACGATGATAGGCCTTCGGGTTCGAGCTATAACGACGTTCCTTCGGAAATACATTTCACTCTTTTTCACCCCCTTAGAGGTCGAATTTCGAAAAATTCTTCCTTAATGCTCGCCTAGGACCTGAGAGGAACCCACACAAAAATTTTCACGATTCTAGGTCCAGTGGTTTGGGCTGCAGTTTGATATGTCAGTCAGTCAGTCAGCGTTCATTTATATATATATATATATATATATATATATATATATATATATACTAGCAGTCCACCGCGGCTTTGTTCGCGAGTATTATTCGTAACTGATAATATTAACTTTAATTTAAAAACCTCTTTGTACACAAGATTGGTACTTCAGATCAAGTGTTAGAATGTCCAAGCGGCTAGTTGAACTAATTCTGCAGCAGGATAAGTAGCTATAGCTGTCCACGCGAAAAGCAGTCTTAAGTTTGTCCCTGTCACTACAGCGACTTCGACTGGGCCTTATTTATAGCCCTGCCAATTTGAGGTTGTGGGGTAGCTACAGACACCTAAGGTAAGAGGGTAATTGAATAAAAAACATATGTTTATCCTGTGCACAACCACTGGTGACGGTGCCATCAATTATATATTTTCAAAATATTCACTTTAACTTTATTGACATTACAAAGTTTCAAAGGGTTAATGTTTCGCAGAAACGTATTTGGTGTCCCAAACCTGAGATTAGTGAGATGATATATCGTCGGTTTACTGCCAAAAAAAGACAAAGTCAAAAAAATGAGATAAAATTTAAAAAAAATGCTAGGAATATGTATATGTTGTTCACGAACAATTGCCCAAGTTTAAATAAAGTCTATTCGTCGTTTCGTACTGTTGTGTCACAGTATAGTAATATACGAAATTGTTTTTATATCTACAATTTAATACTGTTTTTAAACGAAATAGCATCTATGACTTAATCACTTTTGGCAGTATATTGACGATATGTCAGCTGATATCGTAGAGGAACCTAAGTGGAAAGCGAACTGCAATTTTACCCCTTTTAAAGACTACATGTAAATTGCACTAATTCGATCTGCCTTGTAGTTTTTGTGTGTCAGAATTGAACGTTCGCACGCAGATTTTAACGGAATTCGAGCCCAGAACCTCCCGGAATTTAGACCTGAGTAACAAACAACAACGTTACGTAACGTTGAAATAATTCATGAAAATAAAATTTTATTAAAAAAAAATAAAATACCTGTGTCCTGGGCTAATAGAGGTTGTACAACACCACGTCTCGATAGGTTGCTGTAGAGTGAAATTCCTGTATAGGTTGTTTCTCGCTGCTCGTTCCTGCTTTTCGGATCGTCTGCCTTGGTTATTGACCAACTAAGTTTTATTCTTAATAATCACGTTACTTATAAAGAAAAAAATTACATACATATTTTTTTTAATATTGACGTAAGCATCACTCTGACGCGAACAACACCTCAATATTGCTACTGGTTAGATAGATATTGTGGGTTGATGGAAAACAAATTATGTGATTTTTCACCCTTTTGGGTGTCGAATTTCGAAATATTTTAAAATTACATCTTAGACATTTGTATAAGTATCCAACTGAAGTGTAAATCGCATCGCTAGCCAGTTCAGTCGAATCAAAATCGATCATTCACTAAATAACAAAACACATATCACCCCTGCACAGTATTGAGAAATCGAATTTCGAAAAATCTGAAAACAGTTTTGCGATAATTTCTGTAATCATCATCCTGAAGCAAAAATTAATTGTATATCTCGACAGGTTCGATAGATATCGATGATTTATCTAAAACACGTTCAAGGTCTTTTCACCACCTAAGAGAGTAAATTTCGCGAAACCCTTGAATCACGTTTTAGAATACTTTATTGGTATCTCGTGGATGTAAAAAACACAACATTAGCCCGCTGGGTTTAAGATATATCGACGTTTAATTGAAAACTCTTTTCACCACATTTCACCCCTTTTCACGTCCTTAGGTGGCGAATTTCGAAAATTCCTGAAATTTTTTTAGGTATTTAAGTAAGCATCAATCCTAAACAAAAATCACGTTGCTATATAAAAAAACTATGGGATCGATATATATATATATATATATATATAAAATGTGAGTCGAAAACTTATATTACCCCTTTTTTAACCAGTTTAGGGCCGAATTCAGAAAATATATTTTAAATGGTACTAGAGATATTTACAAAAGCACCAATTTAAAGCAAAGAGCACTTCGATATTTCGATTGATTCGATAGATATGGAAGGATAATTGAAAACACATTTCACGTATTTTCACCCCTTTAAATAAAGAATTTCGAAACGTCTTTGAGTCCTGTTATAGACATTTGTAAAAGTAACCAATTAAAGTTAAAATCACGACGATAGCCAATTGTGTTTCAAAGATATAGATGATTCATCAAAAAATATATTTTGCCCCTTTTTACTGCCTGGGGATCGAATTTCAAAGAAACCTCAAACTGCTTTTTGGGTATTTACGTAATCAATATTTTGAAGTGAATATCAACTCTCTATCCCGAAGGGTTCGATAGATATCGATAGTTGATTGGAAACACATTTAAGGTCTTTTCAGCCCCTTAAATGTTGAACCTCGAGAAATCCTTAAATTAGTTAATATGCATTTTTACGAGTGTCCTGTTAAAGTAAAAATCACGATGATTGGCTGTCGGGTTCGAGCTCTATCGACGTTTCTTCGGAAACACATTTCACCCCTTTTCACCCTCTTAGAGGTCGAATTTCGAAAAATCCCTTCTTAGTGCTCGCCTACGACCTGAAGGGAACCCCCACAAAAAATTTCACGATTTTAGGTCCAGTGGTTTGGGCTGCAGTTTGATATGTCAGTCAGTCAGTCAGCTTTCATTTTTATATATAGAGAAGATAGAGACTAGCAGTCCCCCGCGGCTTTGCTCGCGAGTATTATTCGTAACTGATAATATTTACTTTAATTGAAAAACCTTTTTGTACATACGATTGGTACTTCAGTCATGCATGCATGCAACACAAACAGTTTTTTTTTATAATGGCATGTCGAAGTCCGAATTTGCATTAAATGGTTTTATACATTTAAGGAAAACCAACTGACTCGCCGAAGTGAAATAATTCTCACTGAAATAACGACATTGTAAGCTACACGGTCTCCTGTAAAAAATTATATTTAATTTTGTATTTAAAACTTAAGTATTAAAATTTTAAAATTAAAATTTCAGAATTGTTTTATTACTGTAATGTGTTACTTTTGTTTTTATATGGGAGACTTTGTTGCCTACAATGTTGATGTTCAGAGTAATTTATTGCAGTTTGCTAAGTCAGTTTGGTTTTCCTTTAAAGCATAAACTATTGTATGCGAATTTGGACTTTGACATGGAATTATAAAAAACTATGAAAGCTAAAAATTATTCATTACAGTAAAAACAGCCACAGTGTATTCTCGGAACCTAGCAAAAAGCTCTATAGGAAAGAGAATCGAATGGTTAGTATGAGAACTCATAGTAGCGAGTGATATCTCGGAAAAAGGTAAAGCCAGGCATGTAATCTGAAATAGAAACGAGTGGTGAGTATTTTGCGTGTGAACTCGGGGAGTAGTATAGACTCGGTTTACTGGCAGATGTAACACTTTGATAAGATGAACAGTGCAGAATATGATAAGAAAAAAATAAAGACGGCTCGTGTGAATGATCCACTTTGCTTTGCGAGACGGAGAGAAATAAAAAAAACGAGTGATTGAATCTAAATCAGCCCGCAAGAATCAGAAACCGAGTACTGTAAGAATAATAGAGTACTCTGTTTATTTTCATACGACAATGCCCATCACTAAGGGCCGTATCTATAAACAGCTTTCGGTTGTTATCCAATCAGCGAATGTCTGTTCCGGCCGAAACACACACTATAAACCTCTTTCGTTGGTTGGTTGACAGCCTGGAAGTGAAGAGTCATCCACTTTCAGGTAAATATGGTCAGACGGTGATTCGAAAGCCTGTTCAGCTGTTTTCATTGTGTCTTTATAACAATGGCGGCGGATCTTCTCTGGAATAACCTGTCAAACAACACTTGTTACATAAGAAAATTCAACATTTTAAAAAGATATTTTTGCTTGGAACAAGTTTAGGAATTACGTAATTGAAAGTTTTCAGTTAACAGAAGCTACTGTTCAGTAAACCAGATCTGTTTAAAGTGTATGCAATATTCCGTGGAGGGTTTGCTACAAGGTGGGACTTTTCACAAACCAAAACTGTTAATGCACGTGTATATGTTTGCAATTGTTGTACCTTTCTTCCAATAATAAGAGAGAATTTTACGTAGAAATAATAATAGCATTGTACGAAAATAACGGTAAGCACATATTAACGACGTTTTCTGTATGTACACATTTTATCTGACGCGTTTATGATGTTAATATATTCGTTAGTTTCTTGCAATAATTATGTCAGCTGTAAAAATAAACGATTAAAATTTTAAATGTTCTCGTACTTTCATCAAGTGAATCGTGTGACAGGTTATTCCATAGTTGTTTCTTTATTTTCCGTTTTTATAATGAATTTCTTTATTGAATAATACAAACATTCATATTAAGCATTTGTAAAATCTGTACTGTTCTCCATGTAAACACAGTATTATGCTCACTGAAAAAATCCCTCACAAATACTACTTTAACCGTATTTAACCTTCACAAAAAATATTAGGCCTACTTTTAGGTACCTAACCTAAATCCAGAGACAATAACATCATCTCAGATATGAAAAACAAAAGTGAAATGTCAGAAAAGACGATCGAAAATTGCAGCGTGCGTTCCTATACTCATTCTGCGTACTATCCAATGGAAGAAAAATGGTGCTATGTTGCCATATTTACACTTCAAGTGGACGTGGAAGCGCTTTCAGCTGGTAGGCTCCCGAAAGTCGTTTATAGGATGCGTGTAGTTGGCAAGCTGCCAGGTGAATATCTGCTAACAGCGCTTTTGAAAGTCGTTTATAGATACGGCCCTTAGTCAGTTCTTTCCTGGATGCAGTAGGGGTCGGGTGCTGTCCGCTATGTTTAAGGGCCGAAGAGTTGTGCATGTAAGTATAAAAAGAATTAATTGAACTAATCGAATCTACCGGAAAACGATAGGGTATAGCTAAGAGTGTGCGTAGGATCAGGGACCTATAGATTGTTTCTGTTTTAATTGAAATAAATAAATATATATATATATATATATATATATATATATATCTGTACCCCGGAGGTAAAGGACACCATGTCACATAAATGAAATTGTTCAGAAGAGTGATTTTTAGAATTGTTATAACGTTTTTTTAAGATAGCTTGACGATTAATTACAACATATTTACGAAACTTTTACAAAAGTACACTGTACTCTCTACCACACATAAATATTTATTTCAAGATTAAGGGTCGAGGTGTTAATGTTAAAAAAAATTAATTTGGACATAGTGTTGTACACCTTGGGATATTAAAATTACTTTTTGGACATAAATGCTGGCGTTAAATGTAATAAACATTGTTTAGTAGGTTTTAATAACTACATAATAATTTGAAGCAAACATTATTATTAACAAACGACTATTTACAATGACCTTAGACATGAGGCAAACATTTTAAGTTGGAATGCTAACAAAAATATTATAGTATGACTGTATCAATTTTGGCAATAACAGCAGAAACTATTACAGAAGAAAGCATAAACAAACATAACTACTTATAAACGATTATTGTAAATTAGTAGACATAAAGCAAACATTTTTAGCTGGAATACTAAAAAATCATCACAGTATCAAAAATTGACAATAATAGCAAACACTTTTGTGATTCATTTAATTACTTTCAGCACTGTCAGGATAGTTTTTGGTGTTGACACTGCTTTTCGGAAGATTTTTATAAAAAGCATGACAAACACTAGGCACATAAGGTAACAGTGACATTAGGTCATTGAATTTTCGTTCAGAGATTGGTACTGGTGACTTAACTGGTAGAGCAGTTGGAAACTTCCCTTCCTCAAACCTTCGACTTCTCCTTTTCAACCTGTTAAGGTCAACCGTGTCAAATTCACTGTCAAAGGATGATTTCAAATATAGCATGCCAATGTTCTCTTGCCGCACTTGAATATGAACACCAATTGACAGAAGAATCTTCTCTTTTTCAACACTTGTTTTCCTGTAAATAAATGGCGCATTTATACCTGAAAAAAATGAATTAAATTGCTTGAAATCGTCCTCTTCCATGTTGTGCAGATCATAACTACTCGAACACAGACGCACCATCTGCTGCCAGTCCCATGGGGTCAGGATTTTCATGTTCATTTTCTTCCTTTTTCTCTCTATTAACGCATGAATAGTGTCGGCCTCCATATGTGTGTGTCCTTTTAGAAGGTACTTGAGGTTTACACATTTAATTTGTGGATACTTCTTCACTATCCAGAAGAAACACATGATGATGGCAATGTTTTTATTTTGGCCATAGCAATTATCAGACCATAAAGTAATTTCATTAACGTATGATGTAGTGATTGCACTATCTGCCCATTTCAAAATAGCTGATGATATTTCCTCACCCCCACGCCCTGCTTTACTTTCGTCCCACATCATGCAGTGAACACTTTTGTCAGATGAATCAAAACGAGTAGGCCTATAGTTCAATGTCCACATCTTACGTTTGTTAAAAACTTATGCCAATCGTCAGCAATGGTGTGGGCAAGCACTTTTGTAGATCGCCTGTTAGTACTTTATGTGTTGGAGTTGCTTTAGACATGTTGGTATCTTCACTTTTCAGATTGTACCTTCTCTTTGACTCGATGAAGTGCGACTCGTATTCAGTTGCAAGTCTGTATTTTTCTGTCTGATCCCATGCTTTATCTTTGAGTCTGGCTTGAAACGAATCACAAACGTCACATGTACCGACCTCTGGAGGCTTGAAGGAAAGCTGAAATTGCTTATCAAAAACATCGAAGTAAGCCCATCGTTTAGCGATGAATGTTTCATTTATGTGGTTCTCTTTACAAAACTGTAGATATAAGGTGTACATTTTTCTTTGTTCAGTTCTGGACCCAAGTATTTATGTTTCGTTTTTTCTCAGCTATAATGGCTTTCATAGCATTGGAATGAGGAGATATGCTGAATAACATTTTCAATAGTCTGATCTGGAGTTTTGTTGGTTGGAATATTTTTCTCTCGCTCATCAACCTTAACAGCACCTCCTGGTTGGCGGTTTTTTAGTATGTTTACAACAACAGTATTAGATATGCAAAGTGTGTTTAAGAACATTACTCTACATACATTTATTTTGATTCCATTTACTGTGAAGTAATAAGACAAAATGTTTTCTTTGGCTTTTCTGGCAATATCCTGTATTTTTCTTGAACGTTCAATAGGACGAATGTTTAAACATGATGAAATGAATTGCCTTTTTACATTACAACATTTATTTTTGTCCCAGTATGTTTTAAAAATTTCTAATCACTTATCTTCAGGCAACCTCTCATAAGATTTTAAACGACATGTGCATGGTGGTTTCATAACCTTAGCAAATACAGTTTTCTCTTTTTTACTAATGTACTCTTCACCTGCAGCTAACTTTCGTTTGCGAACATTGCAACGCCATGCATTTGGGTTTCTCACTCTTTTTCTTTCTCTCTGTACAATTGATGTTTTGTTATTAACTTTTCTGGGAGTGTCATTATGTAAAGGAGCTGAGTTATTTAATTCATCGTCACGAGTATCTTCCACCAAAACTGCACTTTTCCCTATGTTTTGGTGCCCAGGCTTAGTATTTTGCTTCCCTGAAACAATTTTGTGGCTTACCTTGCTCGTAGATTGCATACAATAATCGGGACATGAGGAACTTGCAACGCTGTCTGGCACATACTCCTTGTCCACGTCCGAGTCATCAACTTCAGTATCACTTGACGAACTATCTTCGATGTCACCTCCAGTCTGGTTCTTTACAATTCTTATTTCACTGTTTGCATTATCTGAAAATAAAAATAAATATAATTGCAAATAATTACCTAATGTCACAATAAATTATTGTATTTGTTGTGAATAAATACGCTTAGCACTCACATATTGCGAATAATAGGTAGGGCCACGATTTTGTCGCGAAAAGATTTTTGCCCCACTTTGTTTCAGTGACTCACGTGCACATCGGCAGTTCTGTTCCAAGGTTATTGGCAGCGTGTCTTTGTTCAGACACGTTTATCATTTGATTGCACCAATCAGAATAAGATTATTGTGAGTCTGTACGTCTATAATTTGCCAAGGCCAGTGAGGGTAAAATCATCCAACCACAGACGATGTAGCAGAGCTGCAGGTGTGCACATGACGCATCGAAACCAAATGTTGCAAAAATATTTTCGCCATAAAATCGTGGCTCTAATAATAGGTCTTTATTACACAGTTAACAGGTTATGTTTCTAAACACTGATTTGAAAATCGTACCTTTGCTAGTTGTAGAACATTCATTGGTTGACAAAACCAAATTTACAATTTTCCTCCCACGAGATAGGTGTTTGGGGTCCATTTCGCCACATGCTTTACACAAATCGCTTGTAAAATAACATCGTTCATGGGACAATGTACGGATAAAACAAAGCAGTTAGAAATGAGAGTCTTGTTTATCATAGTTCATTTGTTAGCTTTCTTTACGAATTGTGGCCATCGATTTCCCATTTGGCCATAATAATGAATTTATTCATAAACAGAGTGATTCGTCGAACCTCACAAATACGCCGATTGTAATTTTAAAAAAAACCTTCAAAGATCCTCAATGATTCGAATAGACACAAAACAAAAAGTCTCGTCACCGAATTATTTACAGAGAGGTTACAATCTCGTTGAGCTGCTACTGGTGTGAGGCATAAATCACTATGTCCACATAGTGTTTTATACTTCTAAATTCTTCAGTAGTATAGACAACCATGTCCACATAGTGTTCTTTACCTCTAAAACAAAACTGGACATGGAGTTGTTTCCCACTGCCTATTTTCACTACATAAAGTTACTGGACATAGTGCTGTATACCACTTTATAGTGTGGAAAAAGCTTATCATGGACATGGTACCAACTCTATTTCGTAAAAAAATGGACATGGTGTCCTTTACCTCCGGGGTACAGATATATATATTAATAATTGATCTTTTGACTCGTGAGTGACGATTTAATAATACATTTCAACATTTTAATTTTAAATAATTGACCGGTTGAATTTAACGGAAAATGAACAGGCATTGGGTGCAAGAAAATTTTGCATTTAAATAATTGTTATACTAATAATTATTGAATTTTAAGTGTACGACAATTAGTTATACAAATTATAATGATGTTATCTCCGCCCAGACTGCATTGAAGTAACCCTTACATACAATGCAATACTAGCATTAAATAATCGATTAATCAAGCCCCTAGCGGCCAACTAAAACCAATACGGCGGTCAAGTCGAAGGTTGCCGAGCAGGGGCGGATCAATCTCTACATTTTGGAGGGGCCTATTCCAAAAAAATAGCTACGTCCACAAACCGAGTAAAGAAGAATGGTCCGGGGCATTCCCCCGAAAAAAAAATAGTTTTTAAGGTGCGAAATTGTGCGATTTAAGACAGTTTCTAAAAAAAATGTAATACACCAAATTAAAAATTTGTAACATTTTACAGATAAACTATACTTGTAAGGTCAAAAGGGGGGGGGGGGGCGACCTCCTGCCATCCCACCCACCTGGATCCGCGCCTGTTGCCGAGGGTACCCAAGGCGCTAGTCCCGAGATGACGGCTCCCAATAAACGGCAGTCGAATAGTAGTAGATAAACAAGATGACGATTAACAAGATGGCAGAATAGAAAAAAAGTTTTTTTTTAAATTCGGGAATTGTTCTCTAATTTTGAAATTTTTTGATAATTTTTAGGAATTTTTTAAATTTTAATATCTTGAGGTCAAGGTCAAATCCAAGATGGTGGCCATGACGTCATCCAATACGGTGGCAATGTGTCGGGTTACAAGTCCTGAATCCTGACTCCTACTATAGTTTTCGTATCGGCTATATCTAGCTATTTCCGGCATGCCGTCTTGTTTTCTACTTCCATGAGCCATTTTAGTGCCCTCTCTACTTATCTTTCCTTAAGAGCATGCTCTCTAGTTTCTAATATTTTGCAATATTTGTATTTTACGCATAAACGAGAGCAGATATCTGTAATATTTTTGGCAATTTTGTTTGAAATTAGTTTTTTTTTTTTTTTCATGTTCATTGATTTTTTTTTTTTCAAGGCAGGAAATTCTACGGTTTTAGCTAATTACGTAATCAACGAATTTCTGGTTAATTGACTTTTTAGTCGAAGCCGTATAGTTTCTTAATCTGAAAAAAATAATTAACATGGCAAAATCCATTTTAAACAAAACTGCCAGACAGATTTTTGACATCTGCTATCGTTTAAGTTTTAAAAAATAATTATCGCAAAACAGTAGAAACTAAGTTCTTTGTGGGAAACAAGGTTTGTTGCCATAGGGATCTGGGTTGAAAATTATTGCTTGTTCTCGTTGTATTGAAAATTTTTTGCCCACTTCATTATTTTGGAGTGAAAAAAACAGCATTTATGTGTGACAAATTTTATTATTATTCATGGAAACGTTCCTTCATAAAAGGTTGACAAATTTGTTCTCTTTGTATTTTAATGACGTCCATTGCCTCAACTAGATTATGATATTGTATATCCTACTTTATAAATGACTTATATTGTCTCAGCTTTGTTATGATATTGTATACCTTACTTTATAAATGACGTATATCGCCTCTACTATATTATGATATTGTATACCTTACTTTATAAATTACGTATATTGCCTCAGCTGTATTATGTTATTGTTGGTATGCCCTACTTCATAATACCCTTCTGCTAATAATTTGCAAACTTAAGAAGCAGTGTAACATGATTATTAAGAAAGGTCACTAGTCAGGTATTAGAAGTAGGGGAAAACCATTGTTCAAGTGCACCTTATAAAATTCCTGATCAAATAAATAGCGTCTATGTTAAAACTCCGATGAAATAAAAATATACTGAAAGAAAATATGGCAAACATAAAACTCTGATGAAAGAAAAAAAGTTGATTCAGAAAGGTACTGACACAAAGATCTGTTTAAACTCTGGGGAAAGAAAACGGGGATGAATAGCAAAAAGTTCATTTTAAAACGTGGTTTTAAAAAATAAACAAAGAAACTTTAAAAAATTTGCATTTACATAAATTAACTGAAATGACAAAAATATTTTTAAAAATTTAATTTCAAATAAGTGATCAAATGAGGCGTTGAATTGACTCCCTCAATTATAAAGGTGCTCAATCACATGGGCGAAGCGAAAAAAGTCCTTTCGAAAAGCTGCTCCCAGGAAGATGCCAAAACCAAAGGCAACAAAGTAAAATTGGGTGAACCAAATGCAAAAAGTGTCTTAGAACAGTAGAAACGTTTCAAAGGACGTAGTTAAAGAAATTTTTTACATACCAATAGATATGAACATCAAATGAATATAAATCAACGAAATATGTATATATATAACTATATAACAAAAATAATGTATCTTAATTTACGTATACACATGCCTTTAAATAGCCACCCTTAACTGCAAAAAAAATGGATTCTTAATAACGTTTGGCGTGCACTGTAAAAGAAATAAAATGTGTGTAACAAAGATATAAAAGCAAATGAAACTATAACGAATACTTTTTGTCAAGACGACGAATGCAATTAAAGGATACCGATATGATTAAGAAGTGGAGGGTACATAAATTTAAGGGTGACGGTTTTGTAAGACGGGAGAATAAAAAACTCAAGTGTGAAACTTGCAACCATCTCCTATTAGAATCCATTTAAGAAGCGGACAAGCTAAAGGTTTTCCAATAAAGCAAAAAGAATTAAGCAAACCAAATATCCTCTAAGAAAATTTTAAAATACCACAACATTTAACACCAAAAGAAATGTTCTAGCGCGAGAATTTAGTACAACGTGAAACTTGCAAACATTACTACGTACCATCTCTAGGTAAAATACTTTTAAAAAACAAAATACACAAACGTCTTGCACCAAAACAAAAGTATATGAGCCAATGAAAGAATGCTAGGAAAATATTTAAAATACAACATCTTATAACAAAACAAAAGTCTCCGCGAAAGAAACTAGTGAAATATGACGGATGTGGACATTACTACATACCATATCTATTCAAAAGCCAATTAGAAGACAATTACATAAATACACACTTAGGCTCGCAGCTGAAAATAATGAAATATCAATCAACAATCGACTGAAAACATATGATTTGTATACAAAGATCAGATGTATGATGTTACGGTATTTAAAATAAATAAGTAAATAATAGAAAGCATAATCACTCTAGCCGCAGAACTTTGGTTTTTAATTCTGGGAAACATTCTACGAAAACATTTCTACACAGTTAAATTTGAACAATTGTCTGCTGTGAACAGCTTGAGTACTTCAGTGTAAGACGTTATAATCAAGTATACTTCCCCGACACTCTCCCTCCTATAGATGTTTCCAAGAAGATAACTTTTTCTTGATTATCAGGAACCAAAAGCTGCAAGTGATTTTCTTTCCTTTTGTAGAGCTATTATTGAAAACTCTTGATCTTAAATATAAAAGGCAAGCGAGGATAATACAGCAACGGACGAAAAGAAACAATTCGTGACAATTAAACGTAAAACGTGAAGTTTTTTTTTTTTTTTGTCTAGAAAGGTTTTGTGAGATTTCGTCAGAAGTCGACACGAAGAAGTAGTAGGAGTATAATGAAAGAGAACGATTAGTTGGAAAACTACGGACTGACATTTCTTCAGCAAGTGAAATCTGAGATAACAAAGAGAAAAAAGAATGTAAATGCTCGTCGTTGCACTAACTACAAGATATTTTCGTGTCTCTCATTTTACCGTCAAACAATGATACCTAATTTACTCCGACTCTTTCTCTATTGTTAGATTAATCGTCCCGTACAAACTGTTGCAAAATATTACAATTTTATTTGATAACGCCCAGAAATTTCAATAGATTTCGGCTGTCACAGTAGCATGCAGGCGACTTTGCTCACCATATTAACAAGAAATCACGTCCGCATTTTCTTCAAGGGACAAAATTAATTTACTTAGCTGAGATATTACTGCAACAGAATCCTTCCCTCTTTAGTATAAAACTGCGGTATTATCATGATTGTACCAGTGGCGTAAGAGGGCCAGAACAAGTTACCAAAAATATTGAATTTAAAAAATGCTGATGAGTTGTTGCGCGTGCACCCGTAGAAGTTACTGCAAAAAAAAATTTTGAGGGGAGGAGGTGCAAAACAGGGTAGTGGGAAATAACGGGGTGCCCGAGAAAATTTAATAGGCATTGCAACGCATGCTGTGACAGCTAGTAAATAAATAACATGTACTTCTCATACTGTACAACCCTATGAATCCTATACATTATACAGAAACGGACAATTTTTATATCTAGAATTGTTTAACACTTGCTGAAGAAATGTCAATGCGTACTTTTCCAAATAATCGTTCTCTTTCATTGTATTCCTACGACTTCTTTTTCTTGACATAAGATGAAATTTTAGAAAACTTTGGTTTATACTTTACCGTTAAAAAAACAAAGACAGTAAAAAAAGCCATATAGTCTCTAAGATGTAAGTAAAGGACGAAAAAAATTGACATTACAAAAAAACATCAA
The DNA here is from genome assembly GCA_003012365.1 of Medauroidea extradentata. Classification (NCBI taxonomy): domain Eukaryota; kingdom Metazoa; phylum Arthropoda; class Insecta; order Phasmatodea; family Phasmatidae; genus Medauroidea; species Medauroidea extradentata. The sequence goes on from PNEQ01054298.1 coordinate 93,674, forward strand.
TATTGCGACCTATAACATAAATTATTCACAATGTTTAATAAATTGGGACATAATAGGCCTACTTCAGATTTGCGTGTTATCTGTAGTTGATAAACAGAACATTAATAACTGAACATTTTCGAACGTGAGTAACAAATTCGGGAGCTTTGATTTTCTTTTTGTGATTAAGTGTAAGACAAGGTGGTTACGCCTTAACTTCGTCACTTGTGCACTAACAGTTGATTATTTACTGTCTTTTTATTCGAACTGTATGGAGCATCCTCATTTATATCTTAATTTGGCTCTATTACACTATGATTCGTTTGGATCACTAGAGCCACATCTCGGTTGCAGGCCATCTGAGGATTACGTAAGTTAGCAGGCTGATGTCCTAAAGTGATCGTAAAATCAAAATTATATTTCTAATGCGCTTACGGAAACTACTTTGGATCCACTCGATAGCGAATAAATCGGTCGGAGACGTCATAAGTTAAAATCAACGAAAAATTGCAACGTTTCGGGGATTGAGATCCATTCCGGTCTTCAGGCTGAGACACAGCTGGTCGGAACACCGAGATGCGAATGAAGTTCACTAGAAAATTTGGGCTTATATAGCCTGGATGGTCTCAAAGAGCAACTTTGAATATAAAAAAAATTAGAACGCTCACGGATTCGATCCCACAACCTTTAGATTACCGACAGCGCACGCTACCCCTAGACAAATACAACTTACTAATGCCTATTTTAATTTTTATATTTACATACCTGTGACATGTAATTCCGATAAAATCGTGATTCTGGTATTTTGGCTGACTCTCGCTTGTTATCGTCTTCGTAACTTTTACAAAATTTTACACGGAATACGCAGCGAAGTATAGATAGCATGAAATGGAAACTAGAATTAGACTCGTGTGCACTCGAAAAAATATTCTTAAGAGTTATAGTTATCTTCAAGTCATTTAATCTAACGTAATTATACAAACGAACACATAAATCAGTATTCTACAACTGTAGTAAATACCTGTACTAAAAAAAAATAAAAAGATGATACAAGTTTCCTAAACCACCGCGTGTGTAGCAGCTAACACGTGCGTACTAAATAACTATTACAAGAACAACTTCCCGAACGGACATATTTTGTCGCTTCCAACCAAATCGTTTGTTTGTTTCAATATCTGCCATGGTTAAAATTATCAAATCTGTATAGCATGTAATAAATACGGTTGATTCAAGTAAATATGATAGTAAAAGCAAATAAATAAAATAGTATAAGCAAACCAGCGTACGTATTTTTAACGGAAACAAGTATATGGTGTAAAATCAAATGTACGTATTGTTAAGTATAACATCTAACAAAAAAATTACTACAACGAACCAAATACAAGTTTGTTTTAAGTAAATTATGTCAACAAAATTTTACTGTCGAAGCAAATAAATTCCAGTCGTAACTTCAACGTTATACGATTTTTAAATTAACAGTAGTTTATTTGTTGCAACAAAATTAATATCAACCTAATTTATTTGTTTGTCGTAACATTCAATTTTTCTCAGTGCACGGTGACGCCCACCACGTTTCCCACATGTGAAAAATCTTGATCAACACGGGACGGTAACGACTGTGCGACATTTGTAACGTTATTGTTACTAATAATAATCGTGTGTTTGCCTGCATTGATTACCTCGATATTTTACGTTTGAAATTCTTAAGAATATTTATTAATAAGACACAATTTTTAATTTGTTTCATTTAATATAATTTGCCAGATCTTCCATACAAGTTCCTCCGTGCCTACTAATTACCTTATTTCACACATTATTCATGTATCATTCACTTCATTGGCGCTCGCATTTTATTTGTGCGATAGAAGAAGTTATTCACAATTGCAGAAATTCTAATATCACCGCCATTAATTGCACACAACATATAATACGGGCAAACTAAACGAATTTAAACATAATATCAGTTTGTACTGTGCCTAGTGTAACTTAATTTTACTTCAGCCCATTTCGGGAAATAAAAAATATTATTATTTTATGATTAATATTAAAACTAATGCCACTACGACTAATTTAATGTAACCTGTTGTTTTCATTCAATCTGTGAAATTATTCTGTACGGTTTTATTTAAATTTTCCTAGCTCGTAGAACGTTATTATACCCTTATATTAACCAATTTTTAACTCCTGGCTGGTTTCTCTTAATTATTAACTGTAATCTTTATGTTTGTTTGAATATTTTGTATTTCTGTTTGTATTTCATGTTTAATTTATCTGTGTTAATTTTAGCAAGTAAATATGTTGAATATTAGCCAGCATAAAAAAACTCAAGTAACTGTTTGTGCTTATCAGTGTTTTCCCTGTAGTATTCCTGGATGAGTAAATTCGGAAGAAGACGAAATGTGTCAGTAAGACAAGAAACATATTCTAGCTATGTTGACTAACCCACTTCTGAAAACTGCGAAACTCAGGCTGTTTTCTCGTCTTGCAGAGCCATTGTTTCTATCTCGCACAAGTCACTGGAGAGAAACCAAGATAAGTGTGCGGCTAGAAGTCTTCAATCAGAGCTGTTTCACTTGTAGTTTGTGACACTTGAAGCTTTAAGTAACGCGCTTAGCTCTCTGTAAACCCTCGGGAACGGGCATGTTTTGTCTGTAAGTTATTAGTTACAAAAATGTTAATTCAATAACAACCTCTCTCTCAGAAACCGTTGGCACAACAAGTTCCCTTTGGTCTGAACAAACTATAAAACAAGTGTTAAAAAAATAAAACAAGAAACAAACTTACTCTGTGAGTTCTCGTCTGTCTGGGCGCGTTTTCTTTTATTACTATTTTTAAACTTCTCATGTTTCTGATGATAGTAGAATGTAGCGCCTATTCTTATTTTAATATACAAGAGTGAATCTCAATTATAGGATATTTAAATTACGATTATTAATATAGTGCGGATATTTTATCAGTGTTTCTCATTACTCACTTTCTAATAAACATATGTAATTCTGATAATGCATGCTATAGGAAATGTTCCGTTGATAAACTTCATACCTTTAGACTCTTTAGGTTCTACGAAATTCTGTGCGTCTTAACAACCATAGGCGTAATAATAAACATATAATTATCATTTGAATAAATAAACGTAACAATTTTTGTGGTATGGATAAACTGCAGGAGACGATTCCTGAGAGGATAAAGAGTAAAAAAGGACGTATATACAAAAATCTGTGCTAGACAAAGTTTATTCATTCACGGTCAAATGTGCCATTTTGTAACCGAGTGGCTTCATACGCAACAAATATGCATTGTTCTGTGTTTGCACATTCGTTCCTTGCCCCTTCAGGAATCGTCTTTTACAGGTTGTTGCCACCGTATACAATTAACCTGTACATATACAATTATTATAGAAAGGTGTTTGCTGTGCCGTATACTGCGCAGGCAAGCACTTGAAGTCAGTGTAATTGAGCCATTTTACAAAAGATTATACGCATGGTCAGTGTTGCTCATAAACATTGTTTCCACCATAAGTGCCATTGTATTTTACACAAATTTTGAAGAGCAGTATATTAGAAATTATTTATTGAACGACAAAAATGCCGTGTTTATCTTAATCTACATTGCTTGGAGAACATAATTTTGCAATAAAATGTGGACTAAACAACATTAATGCGTTTTGAAACACAATTCTGTGATTTCTTGTGCGTGGAAACTATCGTTGTGCTAACAATGTATGCATGCGTATGCTAGTTTTTGCCATTCATTTAGCATTTTATGTGCCAATTTATTCGTTTTATTGCCACTACCAAGCATTTGCATACTGTCAGTGACGTACACATGCGTAAATAAATAATATATGTGGCCGTATTTTCAGGTTAGTTCACTAAATTTATCTGCATAAACAATTGTTCAACCACGTAGTTCATTCACACCACGCAAATATGGGACATGGCCTTTTTACCCACTGTGACACTAGCAGATTTCTTTCCCTTACCTGGTCGTTTTTTAACACCCGAAAGCAACTCACGTAACCGTTTTAATTCAAATCTGTTCAATCAAAAGTAACAATACCATACGAGGCGCTTGCGAAAACTTTACTCGTTCTACTTGATAGAGTAGATATTACTTAATTGTTATGCCGTGTACGTATATTGCACTACTACTACAATTAGAAAATTCTGCACTGTTTAAACCTGCTTTTATAATACAGGTCGAACGGCGACTGAAATAAACGCTCCTACAGATTTTGTTACACATTCTACTGTTCGAATTTATGAATGGACGGAAACAACCGTTAAACATCCAACGACTCGATAGATCTGATCACGTGACCATTACTACAGAGTAGATTGTACTTACTACATTATCGTAAACGCCTACTGAGAGTAGTTTGTGATGGCTATAATGGCACATTGTTCGCGCAAGACTGGCATAAATTGTCTACTTCACGGAAGTCCCAACATGCCGTCTTCTGTATACTCCTACCTCTGTGATTTTATTATATTTTTGCAGTACCCATTTGTTATTCCTAACTCTTTCCACTTTTTCCACCCCCATAGAAACTGAATTTAGAACAACCCTTGAATAACATGCTATAATATTTAATGGGTGTCTCATAGACTTGAAAAACACAACGATAGGCCGCTAGGTCAATGATATGTCATCGATTCATTGAAAACACTTTTCACCTCTTACACCGTTTTTCACCTCCGTAGGTGTCAAATATAAAAAAAAATGTGATATAACTCTATTCAGGCATTCGAGTAGCATCGTTCTTAAGCAAAAATTACTTCGATATCCAAAATTGATTGTGTCAATGACATATATATATATATATATATATATATATATGTGTGTGTGTGTGTGTGTGTAAAGTTCATGAATCGAAAACACAGTTTAATTTTTTTTTTTGTATAAGTATCCAAGTGACGTAAAAATTACAAATGTAGTCCATTTGGTACCAGCAACGTAAATTAGTCACATTAACCACGTTTTCTCCCTTTCCATCTCATGGGAGCCTAATTTCTAAAAATCCTGAAACTACTTTTAAGGTGTTTAGATAATCATAATTTTTAAGCAAAAACCAAGTATATATCGTGAAGAGTTTGCTAGATATGAGAGAATAATCTAAAACACATTTTACGTCTTTCCTTCCCGTTAATAGCCGAACAGAGATTGAGGGTTTGGTAGTCAGGTATAAATATCAACGAAGAATTATTTAAATTTTTAAATTACATTTTCAGTCACAATATATTATTTTGAAACACGCAATGTTAGTAATTTATTTGAATGTTTGATTTATTTTTCGAACGTCTTTGTGTACACCAGTATAACTCAATACTTGCAGTTAATGATAAATTTATATACACTCGTTTACTTAATCTAATTATATGTATTTAGAGATATTAATATGTAAAATCAAAAAATTCCGAATCATAAAGTTGATTTATGTACATTATTGCACAAATCTGAACAAAATTTGCATGCAAATTCAAATGTTTGCGAAATTGTTAGATTATTACGTAGTCGGGACCTCTTGCACGTAGTCACTGTATCTGAAAATGCGTCCATGAACAAAGTATGGTCACGTGGTAATATACAAATAACTAGAGCCACAAGTTTGTCACGAAAAGAATTGCTCCATTTGGTTTCAATACATGCACACATCTGTAGAGCTGCTTCAAGATCAGTGATACGATGTTGTAACTGTCACTTCTCTAAGGGTTTCTACTGGCAAAACACAGGCTTCCAGTGGCATAATAACCTTACTCTGATTGGTGCAGCCAAGTGAGAGATGTGTCTGAACAAAGACACGCAGCCTACAACCAAGAAGTAGAGTAGCCGAAGCGCATGTAAGGCATTGAAAGAAAACTGTGCAAAATTATTTTCGTGAAAACTCGTGGCTCTAGTAAATACCACCAAGATATGTAACATAACCGGTCTAGTCACCGCATGGCCTACCACATGCTCCTAGTGTAAAATCTAAACCTGCACCTCATAAATGGGAACATGACCATCACCCTTCCTCCCAAATGCAATTGTATATTCACTTTTGCGTACAGTCAGCTCTATTCCCTTTTACAGTCGTGTTTGTGCGTTGCACAGAGAAAATCGTTTGGTATAGTCAACCAAAATAATTATGTTCATGTTTGTATACGGCCAAACAAGTGTTTAACATTTGAATCAATGAAATATTTGGTTGCCTGGCAGATAATTACCTCAACAACGAGTTTTAGTCCAAGTTGAATACACGTTTTTTATAGTTATAGAACTATTATTTGATGAGTTTTATTTCTCAGGCGTATACGAGTGTATTTTTGGCTGTAGCTAACGTTTTCCTCTCGTGAGCGCAGCTTGAATGTCGGCCTGTTCGAGAGTCAGGACCGTTGTGTCGGGATCTGCAAGCTTGGTGGTTTTAGGGAGGGAGGGGGAAGTGCCGCAGTGGTCGCGAGCTCTCGGATAAAAAGTGAAGAAGAAGTTTGTTGGATGTGAGTGTCGCAGAGTTGCGGGTGTTTGCAGGTTCGGCTAGGTGAGGCGCTTCTCCCACCTCGCCGCTGTCTCCCTCGAGACGGGGCTGGAATAATGGCCACTTGGTGTGAACTTTGCCCCTCCATCACCCTGACCTGTTCGAGGCTGGGCGTGAAATACGCTCCAGGCCGCCGCCTGGGGGGGACGAAGATACATCAGCCCTCGTGCCAGTCCCACTAGCTTTCATTCCTCTCCCAGGTCCTGCTGTTGCTTCTTCCTATCTACTGCCGCCTCTCAGCACAGTCCTGCATGTATACCTCGGGTCAGCGTTAAAACCACATATGACCTAACGTATTTATTTTGCATAATCTAATCACACGTCAAGAGAACTTCTCGCCGGTTGAGCGCCTTGCGTATAGAGGCGATGAGGCAGGTGGTGAACGAGTAATAATCAACCTTACAGCCCGCGGCGGATCGAACAACTAGTGTAACAGCACAATAATTAGACGTGTAACAGTATGTTATTATTTCATGTACCAAAAGCCAAAGGATTAAACTACAGCTGACATCACGTATTTTTCTATTTGCATTCAAAGACTGAGCGCCAATGCCCTAAAAATACAATTTTTAGCTATGTTCACTCTTTTTCCCTCTAATGACATACGATAGGACAAAAGTAAAAAGTTACGTCCGCAGATAATAGTTTTTTCCCCCTTTCGTGAAATAACTTATATTCCCAGAACAGTTATTTACGGGCGCACGAACGTTGATTTCATAGATAATACCTTGCTAGAAACTTCTCTTAAACTAACGAAATGTACGTGTTTTCAATTGAATACCTACCATCATTACACACTCATTCCTGTAAAATATTCATACATATAAGCAAACAAAGGATATTTTTTTAATTCTGTAAGGTTGGAAATATTTGCGTTATTTTATTGGGAAGGAGACGAAGAGGATTTGGGCAGTGCTTAAGTCTTTGTCTCCATATTGGATAGTTAATTTTGTTAAATTATGAGAAGAAAAATGTGGAATTTGTGTTTCATCCTTACGCTACAGTACAAACTCTATAGTTGAACTTTAAACTCGTATTTAGGACGCATTCAGTCCGGCCATTTATTTTATATTCCTGATTTGTAGAGACATGCAAAATTCGCGTTATCATTTCGTTACTGACTAAACTTCGCTTTCCTATACATAACAGAACATAATCTGCGAATCAATTGGGCACGAACATTTATGTGTTTTTATTTACGTGTGTCACGTCTTTACAGGGATTGGACTCTCTGCCCTGTAAGCATTCTTTGCAGCAAGTCACGACAATATCGTCCAGCGGGAGACGTCGAACGAGCCTGCAGTCATTGGGAGTCTAGTCAGCTGTAAGAAAATAACTCGAATTTTGCATGTCTCCACAAATTTGTTTGGCTGATTGCAGCCTAAATATACGTTACAAGTTCAACTGCTTTGCCTGTAGTAATGTAGCGTAGAGTAAGGTAATTATTAGTGACTTAAACAGGGCACTGAACACATATTTACTTGGATTTGAAAACTTTTCATGATCACATTAATTCCTGTAAATTACTCATGTATCGTGGTGGTGGTGGTGGTTGTTTGAGGTATGTTACGCGATAAATGTTTGTATTATTGTAGTTGGAAGTGAAGTGAAGACATTTTATTGTTCAGCGTTGTTGAGAGATTATTTATACGAGATGAGTAGGTATATAAAACTGCGCCAGATTGAAGGCTGGGGTAAAACGGTAGATACCCGAGAAACTCCACCGATCACTGGCATCGCCAGGCTCCATTTCCACGTGCGAAATTCGACCGTGCCAGGAATCTAACCCGAGTCACTATTTTAGTTGGAGCCGTTGTTTTTTTGTAATTCACCTTAGAGGCAATAACAACCCTTGACTAGAAATTTGTTAGGATTGGTAATTTTTCGTGGGAAAAGTTGAACGTTTGCGAGGCATGGGTGTAATTAATGTATTCATTTCCGACGCTTTGCTTTTGTTACTTGTGAGTACAATTTGTATTATTCGTATGTAAACAAGTAAACCGTCCCACATAACCGTCGTCTAGTCATACAAGTTGCAGGAGGCTACACTTATTGGATGAATGCGCTGGCAGAAAACATTCTCACGATTTTCCATCCACTCTGGAAATTATGTATTGTGTAATGAATGGCCGATAACGATACCATAGATCCTCTCTTATTTAATTCCTGTAATTGTATCATTTACACATTCTGGAAACAGAAGAACTGGATTCCAGCGTTTTGATACGCCGCAAATTATACAAGTTGAAACAATGTATCAGGAAAATACATATTTCTGAATATTTGTTGTTGAACACCCTAAATTTCTAAATTACCAAGAATGCATTATTTGAGAAACAAAACAAAAAGAGTTTTCGTTTTATAAGTTCTTATTACGTGGTGTTCACATAGGGGAAAATCACAATTATATTTGTATGAAATAGTGTTAGGTTTACAGACGTTACTTGGCAGTACATGTCCCACTTAAGAAAAAGAAATAGCTCAACCAGTTTTCCCATAATGGCACTTCAAAGTCAAAATTCGCATATTTTTACTTCATACAAAACTTAAAAACCAGTAAATGTAGTAAAATCAAAAAAAAAAATTCACATCAAAACCATTTATCACGGTCTATGGCTTGAAGCATATAAAAACCAATTACAAAAAATTATTGAATATTAAAAAAATTTCAAAAATGTGTTAATTTTAGTTACTTTTAGCAATATTTTTAATACAAAAATACTTTTTAAAGGGTTTTATGTGATTCAAGTCGTAGACCGTGATACGTAGTTTTGATTTTATTTTTCCCTTTTTGTATATATTTACTGGTTTTCAAGTTTTATGTAAAGTAAAAATATGCAAGTTTTTCTTTGAAATGCCACTATGGGAAAACTTGCTGAGCTAATTTTTTTTCGTAATAGGAAAATGCACTCTCCAGTAACGTCTACAAATCTAACACTATTTTATACAACTGTAATTTTCCCCACTGGAACACCCTTAAACCCCTTCGTAAACAACAGCCAATATTTAAAATTAATTGCTGAAAAACATGTGTGATCTGTTTAACACTGACAGTATAGGATTTAAAAAGATACTAAAATGAACTTGTTGGCACATTTGTATTATTCTGTTAAAGATTGCACAGAGACTTGTAACAGGCGACATAAATGTTGCTGTGTTTACACGTAGTTGATAATAATGTGACTGTATTTTGTCTACTCCGTAAGCTTATGTGATGTGTTATACAGCACTGCCTTTGTGTATACTGATATTTACTTCACTCTAGACATGTCACCAGTGAACTTTTTGTTGTGTGGATCTGTTGTATAGTTATTGATGAGTTATGTGCATGTAAATGATTGACATGGCCTAGTTCCCTATGCTGTTTGCCATGCTAATGGGCTCTACGGATTGAAATAAATAAAATTAATAAATGTTGTTTAAGCTCTTGTTGTGCTAGTTAAAACCGCAGTTAATTTAAACCCCAGTCCGAACCTCTATTCGGGTTACCAATGAATGCATACAATAGTACAACATTAAAAATAACTCGTCCTACGGTTTTAAGTGTTTAGAAAGCTCAATGGTGAATTTACAAGAGGGTTGGAATAGACGCCTTAATCCCTCCTCCAACTTTTTGCGTAAAAAAAGTGCGAGCACGTAATGGCAGCGGAAAATTTGTAGCGTTCCCATAATACGAACACCTGTGACTTTCATAACGTTGGCTATGAGTACTAAAAGTGAAAATACTTCCAACATTTTAAGGGGCGTTATCCTAACTATAAAACTGTAAATGTTCAGTATTATACATTTATTTGCTTACACCATATTGCAGCCGGTTCTATTGTTAATTCTACGCTTCTGTAACAAATATTTGAACAAAATCACTGCCGGTAACAGCATTATATAAACTGCCGTATTTACAAAATGTCAGCAGATTAACGAAAGTATCTGAAAACCGAACTCTTAAATGTGATACCAGAAAACCTGCTTCTGTTTCTTCAAACATTTCAGAATGTTCATTGGCTTGATATTATCATTCATGGTTTGTTAATTGTTTCACAGTTTAATTGGATCTAAGAACAAAGATCTACATCACATATGATGCAATGACAGAATTTGAAGTGAGTATTGAGCTCCTCCCAAATATACAGACTTCATAATTGATAAAATATGGATTAAATTTACAACACTTATACTAGATCCAGACTTCTTCAGTGTCGTCATCGTGATACTAGTTAAAAATAAAAATAACTGTTTCTTTATTTGTTCCAAGTTCTGTGTTTTAATGTTTCTTTACTACCGTGCTATTTTCTCAAATTCCCTACCTCGCAGCCTTAATAAAGCCACAGTTAACAGCGTATCTGTGCGTTTTCATAATGCACGTGTATAAACACCTGGTGCAACAATTTTCTAAGCAATTATTCACTATAGTTAATGTGTGTGCTCTTGTGAAATATATATGAGAAGATTGGTAAACCACGACTTAAAAAATGTTACAGTATATCAACAAAAACAAAGTAAATAATCTTATCAATAAAATTTAACAAATGCGATTATTACAAAATCAACCGAATATCAAAAATAATAATATGGTCACCATTATAAAAAACAAAAAAATAAATAACTGCAATAGTTACATACATGCCTATCTCTTATGTTCCACGCGGCTTTTGAATAGAAAGATGCACCGTGAAATGAGGAAATTAATTACCGAAACTATAAAACTATAATGGCACTTATTTACCGCGTATGTTAATACAAACATATTCATTTATTGCTGACAACACTAAACCCTTTTCTCTGTGTAACACAAATACACCACTGTAAAAGGGAACAGAGCTGATTGTACGCAAAGGCGAATCTAGAGTTCCGTTTTTTTTTGGAGGGGGGAGGGTGGTCATGATCCCACATCTGAGGTGCAGGTTTAAATTTTATAATTTGTAGCACGTAGTGGGTCATACGGTGATCGATGTCCACAAATCATACAAGTAAAACTAGAGTAGCTAACCTTTAAAGTTCTAGACAATTATTTTTAATGTGAGACTGCTGAATAAGAGTTTCGATCAATCACCTCTTTGGTAAAAAAAAAAATTTGTTTAAAAGCTCTGGAACGTTTATTTCTGCCCCATCAGTTTAAGCGAAAGAAATGTGATTATGTTGAATCGAGTTTTACAACAGTCGATCTCTCTATGTATGGCTTTTTAACAAACTCGTCAAAATTGCCTCCGTATTCAAGTACAGTACAGTGTTTTGGTGAGCTAAAATTATTATGTCTGGTTTTCGTTTATAGATAGAAAATGAAGGTATTGATTTCACGCCGCGGTCAGAATCGAAAACTGTGCTAATAAGTGTGTTTAGTAGCGGTTTTTTTTTATTATTTTTGTATTTCTTCTTGACTCCAAGTTTGGCAAGATTTATTCGAAAATGTTTTAATAGACACTTAACTAGTGACATAACCTTTCATTACGCACATTGTTTTCGAGTTTTCGAAGTATTAAAACGCAATTATGAAATTATTAAGCTAATTCAAAATTTAAGGTAATAATTATCTCTCACACTGTCATTTAGACTAAATCATTCCTAGTACTAATTTAATCCACTAATACGCACCTATCCGTAAAATGTAATGTCTATATTAACAGACATTGTTGATAATTCACTGTACTCTTAATTTATTAAAATAAAATCGATAACTTCTACAAAACAGGTGACACAGCCTCTTCGATATTTTTTGGGTGGTTATTTGACGTAAACATAAAAAAAAAAATATCATCGTGTATTAATGACTGGGATCACACTGTTTTCACTTAAAATGCTAGTGCGTTGTGACAAAGTACAGCTTTTTAATTTGCTATATGCACTAAGGTAACAATTCCAGTACTCACAAAAGTTATAATTTATTAGCTCGAAAGGATTTTACTAAACATTCTTTTCGTTATTATTTTATGACGAAGGTGCAAAACGAAACCATACTGCCACGTAACACAAACTGTATATTGTCATGTTATTTTTACAACCAACGTGTTTTCTAAATAAAAACTGATCCCTTTCTCAAAGGAAAAGTGTTATTTCATATGTTCTCTGATAAAATATAATGCACATTTAACTTGGCGTATTTATTACTGCTGTTTAGCATAAGTTTTAACACAACAGGAAGTATACATTTGTTCTGTATTTACAGTGAAATTGAGGCAAATAACTACGGCCCTTACTCAAAAACATTTTTCAATTTCCCGCAACTTAACGGCTGGTTTTGTCGCTGTAAAACTACTTAGTTTGAATAAATTACTGTCTCGTTTTTACGTAAGGTAAGTTTAGTTTTATATCCCGTCACTACATAATATTTTAATGCAACTAATTTTCAGAATGTCCGGAAATAGCTGTTGTACAAGCACGCCACACTTAATTGGAGATGAGTATGTTTGTAGTAAAATGTTGTACGATGACATTTCAGGTGCACTATGTGGCAACACAGCACGGAGTAAGTCCCCTCTTGAGCGACACAGATATCTTGCAATAACAGTTTGACTATCGTATTGTAGTCCAAAAATGATTAGATGTTTACGCGTCGTAACATACATAAAATAATGTCTGGATGTAAAACGTAAGAAGCGACTTTCTCCGAGCTGTGTTGCCGTATTGTGCGCGATAATTGCTGTCGAACAAATATTGTCACTAACATTTGGTCTCCTATTAAGTCCAGGGTTCGCGTTTCTGGACAATCTGTATGTTCTGATACGTCCTTTTCAGACTCCCAGCCTCCGTGTCAGCATTGTGTCCCTTCCCAACGTTGTTTCTGAGCTCGAGAACTTTCTGTCGTTGTCATCTTACTGACAACAAGAATATGTAATGATGTACCAAAACGAAACACGTCGAGAATTGGCAGACTCTTCCTTTATAAACAAAAACTGAAAAATATATTGAGTGGGAGAATTTGGTCAGCGCTTAACATCGAGGTCTTCAGTGCTGGTGAGGGGTGACATGAGGTCAGTATGGAACGGCGACGGAATGGAGGGACGAAGAAACGCGAGATCCCCGAAAAAAAAAACCCGCCGACGAACGGCATCGTCCGACACGATTCCCACATGTGCAAATTCGGGGATCGATCCCGCCGGGAATCAAACCCGCATCGCATTGATGGGAGGCGGCCCCTTGAAAAATATATTAATTATATTGCAGATCTAATCTAGCATGTTAGTAACGTGACTTAAAATTTCTACAAATTAGGTATCTGCAAATTCCACGTTATTATGTGACATCAGGCTGGACTACAAGTTACTATGTGCTCGCTCATCTGACTTCTGTTGTTGGCTGACAGTTATGTGTGTGCGTCTAACGGACTTTTCTAACCAACGATGTAAGTTCAGCTACAACTATAACTTAAGTACAGGAACACTAACATATGAACACCTGGAGCCTATTACGTCACTGAGTGTACTCGGGTGAACATAGACCAGTGAAGATTAGTCTGTCGCCACATAATAACTCGAAATTGCCATAACTAGAGACCTGCATTTGGCGACAGGCTAGAATTGACAGTCCTATACTTATCTGAACACTCTCCGAGACGTTGTAGGCTCCGGGTTTTCGTGAGGTTGAGTGCCTACTTTACAATATATTGGGTATTTTACAGCTGCCCTTACATCATTGTACAGACAGGAAAATTTCTCGAATTCAATGGCCTACATGTTATAATCAACTATCCTATGCATACTTAGTCCCGTCGATTTGTCCACTAGCTGCTACTCAGTGGATTAGCAGGCAATGATCGAATAGACAGGGCTTCCAACATGCAGGTCGTTGAATTCGAGAAATTTCACCATCTATAGTAGCAGCAGACAATGAACAAATAGACGGAGCTTGAGTATGCATAGGGTAATGGATTCTAGCAGGCAGGTCACTGAATTCGCGAAATTTTCCTGTACCTAAGCATTAGTTGTATAAGTCCTTCAGGAGCACCACTCAAACTGTATTCCGGCGCGAAGTTCACCGCCCGCCGACGGAGTCGTACGCGCCCCGACGCCTGGCTTCGGGACGCCACTTGCTGACGCGGTCCAACCCCGCCACGGCAGTGCTGCACCAGGGATGACGGTGACGGGACCGCCCGCTCACGACAGGCCCCAAGGGAGGAGGAACAGCGGCGCTACTGCCCAGTTGCCTCTGGGTGGGAACAGCCGGCGCTCACCTCTCGGTCTGTTGCAGGCTTTCAGAAGGTACGACCCTGGTGTTCAACCGATACAAGCACTGCAAGAGACAGGAGACCAGGCGCACACACCGCCCCACCCAACTGCGGCCGCCCTGGATCACGCTCCACAGTCACCCCCGCAGCCGCCCTCGGGTGACACAGGCCCGGAGGATCACTGACGGGGAGAGGGGGGCCCAACAACCCTTCGCCGATCAGCGCGGGGTACACACTGGGTGCCCCGCCTGCCCGCGCGACCTGACGTCCAAGGCAACGGGGGCAGTAGCACCGCTCGCTCATCCACCACCGCAGCCAGGATGCTACGCACTCCGCCAGCGGACAGCTGGCCCATAGAGTTTCTCCTGCTGCATGTAATGTGGCGGCAACGTCACGGTGCGCAGACGGGCTCCCGGAAGGGGGGGGGGGAAGTTTGACGCGGACTGTTCCGCATCTCCTCTATCGAAGCCCGTCGTGCGCACCGCACCATCCATTTGGAACGGCCGAGGCGGCAGCACCGCCTCCACATATCGGAACACACCCGGCCATGTGGACCCAAGAGGCGGCGGCATCCAGGCGCCACCCCCGTGACGCCGGGTAGTGCCAGTGTGTGGGTCGATAAATCATGTGCACCATCCATTGGTGGTAAAGTGCTCCGTTTCCTAAGTCCGCCGTGATAACACTTTTACAGCGCATCACGTGATCCAACAACACCAGAGTGAAATAGGGAACGTGTGTTATACCTATGCATGGTGGTTCAATTCCGAGGCCAAATTCGTTTTTAAATTCTGTTATATTATTATGTCAGGCTTAACTGTTAAATTCGTAGAAATACCCATACGCCTCGGACACATCTTGGACTCGCCTCCGCGGCGAGCTTGACCACTAGGTGTAATTCAAATTATTTTTAAAGTAAATTTTATTGTTTTTCTATTCTAAAGTGATGTCAGTGTTTTGTTGTGCTTTCAAAATTATTCTAGAGCTGAAATTTACTTGGTCACAAAATATTATGGCATAATCCAAATTACTTAAAAACTTAAAAAATTTTAATATTAAATATAAACATTTTTCGAAGATGTTTGGGACTCTAAACAGCAAGTATAATAATTTAAAATTTACTGACTCTTTATTCTGTGTTTTAAAAGTGCATTTTGTGTTTTGACAAACGTTTGGCGCGAACCTGCTGCTGATGCAGGAAGCACGCCAAGCATTCTGCAGTTGGCGATAAGCGGCGTTCAAAGGCGGTCGGCTTCGTGTCGCTCCAGCACCAATTCACCTTTGTCAATCTTTAAGGGTATCAATGGCGTCTTTATTTGTCTAGAACATTTTATCTTAATTAATTTCAGTGCCGGAGGAACCCCTTCACCCCTGCAACTCATTGCGCCCAGGGGCTTCAGTATTCGATTTATCTCTCTAGCCCACGAGGCTAGCTCTTCACACGCAGCTTCACCCACCGGACAGGCTAGGTCCGGACCCGCATTTGTCGCCGCCATTTGAGTGTGTACTGTTTGGATTACGAAGAAGTTCCAATAAAGCTTGACACCCGTAAGTAACGTGGTCTTTATTGGCTTGCCGTTTCACGGCCTTAAGGTTCTGTGGTCCTCAAAACCCGCAGATCGTATTAAGTGTATTGTATTGTATATGCTCAGCTTGAGCGTCCAGGTGCCCTATATGTCTGGCGAGTGCTTTGTTGTGTGCATCGAGGCGTGGGGAACGCCTAAAGAGTCCCCTGCGAAACACGACGTCGAGCGGGAGGGAATTTTTAACGCCGTGGTCGTCGGCCGCACGACCTAGCTCACCGAGGTGCTCGTCCCTTTAGACCAGACGAGCTGGCGCTACCGGGCAACCTGTCCTCGCACGCCATTGCCGTGCAGGATGAATTCTAATACTCTCTTCACCGGAGAATTGTCTGTCTATTTTACCCTCAACGCGATTCTCGTTCGCGTATTGTGTTCTCAAGCAAACAACAGCTGTTCATTAGTTGCTCATTGACACAATAATATGGGCCTGCGTTTAGTTCAATTTGGCTCAGCTACTTACATAAGGTGTCAAATAAGTCAAGGGCGAATTATGAAAGTGACACCAACTTACCGTTGGTGAAATTCTAGTTTGTGCCAAAAGAAAATGTGAATTTTTCAGGTCCCTACAGGCCATGATCCATAATTTTTACTGATTCCACGATAATTATATTTTTTTTATTCCTAAACGAAAGAAGATATATAAACGGTCGCACTATTTTGTTAAAAATCAATTTTACTATGTAGTATAGTTTTTATTTACCAAAATTATGGGTATTTCCTTAACCAGAGTGTACTTTGTCTTAGCAAATTTAATTAACAACATTTTTAAACAAATTTGTGCATCTCCTGTGCTCGTTAATTACTTTGACGACTGGGTCACTGTTACTGAAGCTCTTCAACGCTTTCCTGAGGGCTGTGGACCAACATCAGACCCGAATAAAACACCCACTGACTACCGCGCTTACCTTGTCAGATATACAATTGGTCACAGTGAACCAACTTGAAATTTCCGAGCCTCTAAGTGATGGTTAGGGAATGGAATATTTCGTGGGTTAAATTATTTACATTTTGGTATTCAAGGTCCTGTGTATACTCAAGTCCCGACAATTTGTCCGTTAACTGCTACTCGCTGGAACAGCAGACGACGGACGAACAGACGAGCCTTATGTATACGAAAGTGGATTCTAGCACGAGAGTAGTTGAATTCGCGAATTTATCCTTTACCTAGACCACGGTCTAAGAGGTAGAGGTCTTGACCCTGTGTATGCTCTCCAGCAAGAGAAAGTGACCCCTTCATGTCGCCGAGCGCTAGTAGTCATTTGGTGGAAGATTTGTCTTGTTTACATCTCGCGTTTTAACATTTTTGCAATTATTTACATAAAATAATGTTAATAAGGTAAGCTGATATACTATATACATGTTCCATGTCCATAAATGCATTGGCATGTGTGGAACTGTTTATAAAAGTAGTCTGAAGAAATATATTGTGTATTATTGTTTTAGTGAACACATTCCAACAAAAACTATATTTCGTGCCCTACAAAATTTTAGGATCGTTGCAATGTGCATCTACATGTAAAAAATTGAAAAATTAAATTTTATTGTTTCTAAAAAAATGTGTTCCAATACAAAATTACGTTCCCATTTTTTTCTTCGATACAATAGGCCTACTCGCAATTCCGGTAACAACTTCACATTTAAAGCTAAGCCAAATACAAAAACAAAAAACAAGACAAATCTTCCACCAAATTACTTCTAGCGCTCGACGACAAGAAGGGAGTCACATTTTATTCCTCAGTGTCAAGACCTCTACCTTCATAGACCGTGACCTAGACTGATGATCCCCTGTCGTCAACTTATCGTGCCGACTTCTCTGAGAGAATTCTTCTATTTCCATACCCTCCACTGGAAAATGCGGTCCTGATACAGGCATTAATTTACGGTGTTATTATTGAAATCGACACGGAAACGAAACTAACAGGAGAGGTTAATGTTAGTGACGGTAATTTCTAGCGAATATTCTTGCAAAACCTTCACAGTTAAAATTTTATATTAAATATTTTAACCAGCCCGTTACACATTAGAGTGTATAAGTTGGCATTTTACATTTTAATATTGGTTAGCATCGTTTACTCAATTTCTTAGAATTAGATATTACAATTTACTTTCTCTGTTATTTTCAGTTATAAAGTTTGACAGTGAAAAGTAGCGTAAAATATAAACACTTGTTTAGGCGCTTTCATATCACATGACAATGCAATTTATATGAGTAATTTAATTTGACTCTCCCTACGACACTAGCCATATTTGCAAATTTAATCTCACGTAAATATTATTTTGAAGTTGGGAAACTAACAACTCAAAATATGAGGTAGAATAAACTTTCAACTTTCATGCATATGTACAGTTGTTCTTCGAAACATAAAAAATTTCATTTCTTTTGTGGAGCGCTATTCATGAAATATATATATATTTTTTTGTTTATTTAATATTTGTAGATCTATTTTCTGCACGTCCAGTTAGGTTGAATTTGGTGTAACGGTACTGTGAAGTACGTACAAAAAATTCACCTGAAAAATTTATAAAGTCGCCGTATTTAAAATAACCACCTTCACATATGTAGTCACACACATTAACATGGCCCACCGAAGTATTAAACACTTACGAAATTTGGCAGGAAACAGATAAGAAGTTTAAAGTTATATCGTACAAACTTTGTGTAGATATATAGTGCCGTATCTTATCTATAACAATTTGAATTTCTTTAAAAGTCCTATGTTTATTTAATGAACTGAATTATTACCAAGTTTGGTTGAAAGTTCACTCGTTCGGAGTTACGTCATGACTAATACGCGAAACTGTTATGCAAGAGGAAGACTAACCGTGTAACGTATAACGCCATACGCGTGTGTACCACATCGATGAAACTTATCGTCACCCTTGCTATTTGACATCTGTCGTAAAATCCAAATTTCCATTCAGCTGTCCAGAGTAAAAAATTTCCCGACAATATACACACAAAATCATTTTCCAAAATTAAATCGAGCACAACATTGTTACTTTAAAACAATACTCTAGCTACGAAAAATGACAAAATGTAAGTTACAAACATGATAGATTGTCGATTAAATCATTTACACAAATACTTCAAGCGCCCTCTCACACAATACAACGCCATTCACGTGGTTAAAACGTTAATTATAATAAAAGTTGCGACTTAAGGCTTCGCTACAATTGATTTAGCACAGAATATGGCACACGCACAGAAAGTTCAATTCAAGGTTTTTGGTGGGACGCGCTACAATTAAAAACTGCACGCGCACAGCAAAATAGCACAGGATCGCCGGACAGAAAGTTGGGCAATATCCTATAATCCTACGCGCCATGCGTAGCCAATCAGAACATGGATACCACCGGGTTAAAAAGAAAATATACACGGTTTTAACTAACCTTTGTAAAAATTCGCGACGAAGTTAGTAAATTTAGTTGTTCGAAATTATATTGTTTTCAAGGTTTATAACAGTTACTGCAAATTAAAAAAAAAAAAAAAATATGTTCACTTGATATTACAAAATAAACAAAAAAAAAATTTACGAAAGGCAGTAACAATAGAAACATTCAGAATCAGTGATACAAACACACACATGTATTATTTACCACTATAGCTTGTTTTCGTTTTAACAACAACATCCGCTGTTTCTGTGCATGTGCTGTTTTAATTATAGTTTACAGCTCTGTGCTGTGCGTATGTTCTGTGTTGTGCGTGTGCTGTTTTGTGTGCTGAATCAAATTATTGTAGTGGAGCCTTCACTTGCTTAAATATTTATTACGTTGTGAAGTATGATTGTTTATTACAACAAACCGTTTTGTATACAAAACAAATTCCAATGTCGGTTGTTTGATAATTTGTAATTTTCTAAGTTGATAAAACGCAAGTAGCAAAAAATTTGTCATCGATTGTGTCAATGAAACCGGGTCACGTGTCAATTTTGTCAATAAATTTCCTAGTTGAAGTATGACCATAGTTTCGTGATGCACGGTTTCCTCATTCCATGATAGATCATCGTTTCGATCGTGCACACATTAACATTTAAATATACGTTGCTTCGAGCACTGCGACACCTACCGAACAAGACTAGCGTGACCGAACAAGACTAGCGTGTGTTTTAAATTATCTGACCATAGTTTCTTGCCTTACACAAATACCAGCTTTAATCATCTTAGCGATATAAAACAGTTATACCTTTTTAAAGCCCTTTTGCTTTAAAAAAAATAAGTAGGCTAAAAAGGGGCTGAATTAATTAACTAACATATTAAGCTAACAAATTTTTATTGCAAAATTCATAAGTCAAGTTTGTTTACAACTCCTTCTCATACTCTTCATCCCCTCATCTTCATCCTCCATTTCCACCTCCGCTCCTTCAACCTCCTAATCACATCTTCTTCCACCTCCTCGTTCTTTCCTTACACCACATTTCCACCTCCACTCCTTCAACCTCCTAATCACATCTTCTTCCACCTCGTTCTTTCCTAACACCACATTTCCACCTCCGCTCCTCCAACCTCCTAATCACATCTTCTTCCACCTCCTCGTTCTTCCCTTACACCACATTTCCACCTGCTTTTTCACTTTTCCTTCAACCTCCTTTTTCACTTATTCTTTAATATCCTATTTCATCTACTCTCCCTCCTCCCCTTGCACTCCCTTTATTCTCTCATTCCACCATCTTTCACCTTCTATTCCTCTTTTCCTTCTCCTTCCACTTCCTCTTCCACCTTAACTTTCTCCTCTCTTTTCAGCTCCTCTTTCACCTCAATTTTCTCCTATCCCTCTTACTCCTCTTCCATCTGATTGTCCACATTCTCTTTCACTTCTTCTTCGACCTCTTCTTCCCCCTCTACTTCCAACTCATCTTCCACCTTTTCTTCCTCCTCTCCTTCCAGTTCCTCTTCCACCTCCTCCCCTCACTTCCTCTCTCACCTCCTTTTCCAATCCTCTTCCTGCTCTCCTCCCACCTCCTCTTCCACCTCTCCTTCCAGCTCCTTTTCCGCCTCCTCTTCCACCTCATTTCCCACCTCCTCTTCCTCCTCATTTCCTAGCCCTTCTTCTACCTCTTCTTCTACCGTCTCTTCTACCGCCTCCTCCTTTCCTTCCAGCTACTCTTACACCTTATCTTCCACTCCTCCTTCAACCTTATGTTCCATGTCATATTCCACCTTCTACTACTCTTCGCCTTCCACCTTTAATTCCATCTCCTTCTACCTACTCTTTCACATATTCTTCAACCTCCTATTACACCTCATCTTCCACCTCCTATTACACCTCATCTTCCACGTCTTTCAGTATGGTCCTCTCAAATTCTTCCGTCCCTCTTGCTGTATTATTTTGTAATTATGTTTATGTTTTCTCAATCAAAATACGTACCAACATTTACTTTTCGGATGTTGTGATCGTGCAACCCCAAGTAGACATAAAAAAAACGTCGGTTACTAGGACTGAATCTAAATAAAATGAAAACGCGGACTATGTATAAAACTTTATTTATTTAAAAATATTTATTTCATACTTTTAGAAGCTTACATAAATTAAGTGTACAGAGTGCGGACACGCAAATAGAAAAGGATGTATATATTTTTGTCAGTAACAAATTAACAACTTAACAAATTTTACTTCTTAACTTCACATTCTAACATCAGTTCGACAGATCGAAAAAAATATTGAGATTGGTCTGAGAACTATTTACAACAGTGTACACAATTGACGTAGCCTGGCGTTAGAAATGGCGCGTATATCCGTTATAGCCCTTGGGAAAACACGTTTCAGTGGCACCTGCGTCCTCAACAACGTGTGCATTTTTTTAAATCCTGTTTTTTTCTCGGCTGTAAGATAAAGTATGCTGTAAAATATGCAAACGAAAAACACAAATTAAAATATCTATTTTTCAATAACTTAACCCCTCAATTCAGCCTTAGTACTGATCGGATCTATAAGAGTGGTTATCGACAAAATATTTATCAGAAGAAATTTAAAAAATTAACTTACCTGCTTTGGTAGAAAATTACAGGTTTTCTAAAACCTTGCTGAAAACCAGGTTAATGAAGGGAAAATTAAATAATTCTATAGGATGTGCAATTCATTGCTTCAAAATGTTAAACGAAAAATATTTGTTATGAGGATTTTGTCACAAGTTGCTCAAAACAACTGTAGACTAAATGCAGCTTTTATTTTACACGCAAATGTCGAGAAAATTCTTTTCCTTCTTCGTAATTTCCTTGCCAGCCCTTCCAAGTGTGAATATTAGCATAAGTTTTCTTGCAGTTTTAATCGGTTCTTTTTTTTTTTCACTCGAAAGAACTAATATTTCTATTTTCTTTTCTACTGTAATGCCAACTTGTGACTGCCGAAAGTTGCCGAAACTTTTACAGAAAGTCATTTACTTTCCTTCGCAAACATGAAAGAACTCTCTCCCTAAATAAAAAAAAAGTCTTCTTTTCTTTACTTCCTCGTGGCTGTTAAAACATTTGCTGTCCCAGAGATTTGCGCGAAGTGTTTTGACGTGTAATTAGTATTGAGAAGTTTCTGTACTAATTTAATTCTTAGGACACTACACGCATCATCTGAAAGTTTAACCAGTTGTAAAGATAAATAAGAAAACTTAACATAGCAAATGTATGTTTCAAATATATTTAATATTTTAGTAAGTGTACAAATTTCACTTCAGTACCGCACGAAAACAACGAGTAAGGTTGAAAGTTGTCGGCAGAACGTTTGACTTACTTCTTCTTTACGTAACAGCTCAGTGAAGTCTACAATTCCCTGAAAGTATGGATACAGACGGAATTTACATATAAAAAATGTAATGTCTGTCTGTAACGTACGCGTTCCTATACCATTCATTCGAGTGAAATGAAACTTTGGTGAGTTGTGCGTGTGACCTCGAAGGTTTCTGACAAAATAAATATACATGTAAAAAGGGGCCAAAATGTGGCAGAAGGCAGAATGGAGTACACACAAAATTAAGTGAAAAAAGTTTTCTTTTTTAAAGTGTTTCTAAAACAGTTATTATGACCCTTCACATCATTTTGCACAATTCAAACTTTTCAACTAGTTTTTTATTTCATATATTTTTTATAAAAATAATTACCGTGATTTACCACTTCTAATATCATTATCAGTATTACTTATACGAAATTTGAAGAGCAGTAAAGTTTGCATTAAAGACTTTTAATTAATTTTTGTAATGATTTTTCGATTTAAGTATATTGAAAATAGAAATACATACTTTTATGATTTACGTAAGATAACTTGAAGTACCTCAACTGAACTTTTGCACGACTCAGAGGCAATAAATTGAAAATCACGCAAACGATATCGTGGGCAATGACTAGTTCCTGACAAAAATAAAAAACTACTCGTGTTTCCCAAAATAATTTTTTTATTTAAATATTATTTACTCGTCTATTATAAAAGTTTATTAGGCCTATTGACACTAAGTTTACGTTACCAAACAACTGCGTCAAATGTTGTTTTGTGCAATTGTGTTTCGTTGTTGTTACATTTCGTAAGTAGCTTAAGTGCAAATATCGGGCCGCAATACGTGCGCGGAATACACGGGACGAAAAGTATTTCACCGCCACATTACTTTATGATCATCATTACTGTCATCTGCGCGTGGTATAAGTTTATAAAGTGTCTACCCTTGCAGTTAAGACACTGCAAATTATGGTCAGAAGTTTGGAAATAGTGTTTAGACCTAATACCCTTAAAGCCCTCTGGGGCACGGCTGCAGGCTCCGCGAAGCTCGAGGTGTAATTTTAATGGGCGCGTAAAGCAGGCGCTTGATAAAGTTAGCACTTCATCACAGATAAAAGATGGAGCTAAATTTTCATGGGAATGCTACGGAACAGGTAAAATACATCACCTGAGAGAAGGTTCAGCAGTTTTAATGACGCGTGTTCAGAGATTTCTAATACAACAGGACTGATTCCAGTATAAATGTCAGTGTATTTTTTAATATAACTGCAGGTAATATATTTTATAAAAAGGCTCAAAAAATTAAATATAAGAAAAAATCTGAAATAAAAAACAGTATTACTCCTTACCGTGATCATTTAATCACTACTATAGTATGTAACCGTTGACATATTTCCTTCTTGTACATCACGTCATCATAAACTGATAGCGAACTTCGTTAAAATATTTCATGTTAATATTTAAATTTGTCGATCTTTGGTGGACCAATTATATCAGTCCAGTTGTTATTGATGTAGTAGTTCACAACGCTTTATTTTTACTTAATTGTTTGTGTGATTTTGATTTGTTGACATTAGTTATCTTCTCTAGAAGGGCAGAAACATAACTCTGAGTAATCGCTATAAAAGTTTTTAATTTTTAAAACATTTTTTTTTCAATAATATATATTGCTCGTAATATTTTAAGTTTTACTGTCATTGTTTCATTTCCTAATAAAGTTAAGATTAGATTACCGTCGCTAGCATTTTCTGCTAATTCTTCTGAAAGTAGTTTTGGTCGAATAATTTGCTAATTGTTTCAATACTTACTACATAATGTAATAAAACTTTAGGATTTCCGGTTGAAACTGAATGTAAAAAGGTTGTAAGATTAACACCAGAAATTAACTCAGTCACAAAATATTTATAAAATTATCTTATGCTAGTTTTTTCTTAAGTAAACGTATCATTGTAAAGTACTGTCAGATGTTTAAACACCCACATATTAGAAAGACAGCTGTATAGTAAATTAATTATAAAACTTATTTTGCGTTTCACATCATCTCGTTCAAGATTTTGTCGGGTTTTCAGTAACACAGTTCACTTGGGATAAAGTGAGCAGTGTAGATTTACAGTAACGTTCGAAAAAAATCACTACCCCTTTACTGCATATAATTTAACATTAACAATAGTTACCTTACTACTTGCATGGTTGGCAGCGAATATTATCGTGTGTAGTTAAATGTATTTTAATTTCCTGTTTAAAAGCAACAATATTGAAATAGAAACAACTGATTTCGACTCATGTGTTTTTACATAATTAATAAAAGTATTCCTACCGACTACACTATTTATCTTAAACGTGCAAACATTAAGTAACTTGTCCAGAGAGGTTATCGTCGTTAGCCATTACGCACGGAAAGATACCAACTGGCTGAAAATATAACTTTGGCAGGATTTTTTTTAGTGCACACTATATCCTGAACCACCTATAATAACTCATATTTCAATATAGCAGAATCATTGTACTCTTGTGTCGTAAACTTTCAGTAACATTTGACCGTAACTTATGGACATTAACTGTTTATATGATATTATGTAATATGTGTCAAAATTCAAACCAAAATTTACCGAACAAATGGTGAACTAGACGCCACAGGACAATTTTAGAACTAAAAATGTTGACAAACGTAGCATAAAACAACTACAACACTAAAAAAGTCGTGCCCTCAAAACTGTCAAGTTTTACTTAAGTTGTGTTACACCGAGTAGGCCTATAGCTACTTGAGCTCCGACTGTTCTGTTCTGACGAAGATACAGCAGTTAACAATCATTCAAAAACGGAGCTTCGCAGTTTTTTATTTGGTCTTACAAGCCGTCGACTCTGCGTTGCCCAAGTTTTAAGAACTATTTTGATAATAAGAGCAGTAATTAATATACCGTAATTACATTTGCCACAGAGAATAAGACGGCAGAAGCGACGTTGTTGGTCTAATTTTCTTTAAGTTAATCCATACTGTATAAAAACAGGATGTTATGAACATAACTAAATGAACTTAATTTTCTCAATGCTGGTACAAAAATACACAAAAGTTATTACTGGTAAAGTAGTTCTCGAAATATGACATAACATATTATTTCTATCATGCATTATACAACAATAAACTCTGTACAATCAAAGCTTGGATGATGAAGTATTAAAATATGAAATTTGATTACATTTGATCACGAAGTGCTTGAAATACGCCAAAAAATAATATTTTTTATATAACACTATCCAACAAAGTTGTACAATATTAACAGCATACCGCATTGAAATCAAATCTTGGGATTGTAAAACATATTTGGTTTGAATCTACCCAGCAGATATGGAGATATGACAAACGAGTGCTTCTGTATTTCTGTTTTTTGGACTCAATTGAGTATTTTTACAGATACAGTGGTCAGAAATAAAACACTTGTAGCCATGCTGAGGTTCCCCAATACATGTTTGTAGCAGGCGTGTAAATTTTTTTTTACACACAGAAGCGTTTATATGAAGTTTGTGTACGTTATAACAGATACAAATATTAGGAACAAGTTGATCAGTTTTTCGTGAAAGACAACACGCTAACACGCTATACCAACATCCATACGTCAGGCGAGGAATTATGCATGACCAGCTCCTGCCAAAACAGAGAATGCACGATAGCGCGGTGAGTAAGCACTGCTCTTAGGTCCTCGTATTCTATTGAAATCAGTTAAGGGCACCGCCTGCCACGCTGTTCAAAGGCGGTGCGGTGTGTTCGCATATAAGTTTATACGAAACTATTCCACATGCGCCCATTTCACCGATATACGAAAATAAAACCCGCTTCGGACTGATGTCTTTGTTAAGACACAATGCTTATTGAAAGTACTGTTCCTAAGTCATTCAACATAGCTAAAAAACTGCGTTTTCAGACTGACGTACTTAAAAATGTACTAACCGGATATGTGAAACTCAGATAGAAACGTGCACCGAAGTTTGTTGCAGGCTTTCCAGCAATGAACTTACATAAGTCGCTTGGTAAAAATGGATTGGCGGGAATCATACACGCTTGGCTCGTTATAGAGGTGCGACATTTGATGTGCGCTTCAAGGTCGCCCTTATAGTTCCATCACTTTTGAATCTCTAACACGCAGTTAACCTCGCCCCTGAGGGTTTTCAAGTGCAGGGGATAAAGCAATTACTTCATATTTGCATGAAGTAGTGCTATTTTGTAGTAGTTATTTCGGAGTACATTTTCCTCTTACAAAAAATATCTCAGCCAATTTTTCCCCGTAATAGCGTTTCAAAGTCAACATTTTACTGTTTTTACTTTATTAACCCCTCCCCTCCACCCACCTCCCTTGTGAAATCACAATGAACATAATAAAACGAAATAAATTACAGTAACACTACATTGTACGGGCTACGGCTTTTAATGTATAAAATCTCATAATTAAATAATTTTTGTATTTAAAAAACGTTAACGAGTTGCGCATGCGTCCGCAAATGTTTCTGCAAAAGAAAAAAAACGATTTTTTTTTCAGGAGGAACAAAAGGTTAAAGGGGCAAACGGGGTACCCAAAACATTTAGTAGAAAACTTTGATGAGTTGTATGTGCGCTCGCGAAGTTTACTAGGGGAAAATGTTTATATGGGAATTTGTGGGAATATGAGGAGGGGGGTAAGCGGTGTACATGGGCAGAACATGATAACCAAAAAATTTAGCGTAACAATTTTATTTTTCAAAGTGTTTTTAAAACTGTCATTAATGACCTTTAACATCATTTTGCACTATTTAGCACTTTTTTTTTTTTTTTTTTTTAGAAATATTAACGCATTAAATTAAACACCCCGTGGTCGAAGTCACGTGTTCCATTCAAAAGCATATTCAGAATTAACAACAACAGAGCCACGTTCATCGGTTCTGCAGTACGGAATACGGAATGAATACCGAAGATATATCGCATGCAGTCCTGGAACACGAGCTTCAAACGACGTTGCTGGCGTGTCACCAGGTTCGTACATTACAACTTAACAAATTTCCGGCGCGATACGGCAAAAATAATTGCAAGTTTTGTCGTATTTCTGCTTGATGGCTTGCAAGCGCGGCCAAATTACAGCGACGACACCACATCAGTTCTTGAAAGTGCTGCAATAATTCGGAACGCCGCACATTATATTGATAGCTGATAATGGTCCGAGCCATTAAGCTGTAATTAATGTTTAACGTACAAACCATTTATCAGGACCAGATACCGGGGTTTATCTGATAGCGTGGTCGACAACTTTTGGCAAGCCTGTACAATAATTATTACGACACGTGCGAGGTAATTTATTACGGAAACCCGCTGACACAGTCAGGAGCGGCTAAAAGTGTCGACGCAATTATCATTTCAGTTCAAGTGCTCACTTCGCCCTGTCCATGGCAAAATATTAATTATGCTTAATTGAGAGCTTCTAGTTTGTTCGTGTGTGTATGTACTGTTCATTGCTACGCTCAGAACGTAACTTCATAATGTGTTTCAATAGATATCAGCAAAAACTTTTGCGTCAAAATAAAATCTAATTAGTGTGGGAAAAATTGGGTGGTAGGAATGAAACCCAATTGATATGTGAAAGTAGAGGCTTTTTAAAAAATATAATTTTTTATGACAAGAAATTTCTTGACAAAATTGTTTACCTTAGCACATCAGTACGTGATCCCCGATCAATAAAAGTCGGTGACTCTGAATAGGTTTCAAGGCGAGTTTAAAACAGAAGTCTGTAAGGGCCGTACGCAGGATTTAATTTATTAAAAAAAAGGAGGGGGGGATAATACATCACCAAACCAAGTAATTAAACAAAAATCAAAATAACCTAAACATGAATCAGAAGACACAAGTAAAAGCCCCTTTTACATTAAAATACGCTACAATTAAATAACTCAATTATAACTTACTTTGTCTAGTCTTCACACGTTGCTGAAACTATGCATGATGGTTTCGGATTTAGGGGGGAAATATCCCCACCCCACCCCACTACTGCTTTACTTCCTTGCAGTATTTTAATATATTCTGGTACTTCAGTACTTCACTAGACTTTTGAATGTAGCGAATTACGAAGAACTGCAAGTTTTGTATGCAGTAAAATTTTCAAGTAATCTCCACACACACTTTTCTTCACAGAAATGTAATCAGTGCCCTATGTGAAGAACCTTTGATACTCATAAGATAAATATTCCTTCACTGATGTTCATAATTTAAAAATAATGATCCTTAATTATTGTTTTTTACAGCTTGTTATTCGCCTAATTTCAATAATTTCGGAACTGTCCATCTGCTCTGTGCTGTGATACCACAACTCTCAGTATTTCGTAAGACCTAAACATATTTTATTGGTGGTAAATATGGATTCGTGAGGGTATACTTTGAAATTTCAGATAATTTTTGCACGAAAATATTAAAGTGTTAATAGTGGTTTATTACTTGCCAGTGTGGACATTCATTGTTTTTTTATTTCTGATTATATTGAAAAAATTATGGAGTTATATTTGCGGCAGGGTTTAATAATTACACATTTTATTTTTAATTTTTATTTGTAACACTCATAGTAGAAGCCATCATTACTGTGCTCATGACAGATCCCTCGCCTATCACCAAAGCGATCCGGGTTCGATTCCTGCGGGGTCAGGTCCTGGATTTTCGCATTTGGGAATCATGCCGTACGATGTCGCTGGAGGGTTTCCTAGGAGGTCTCCCGTTTCCCCCTCCCTTGTCATTTTGACGCCTCTCCTCTGTAGGGCTTCATCTCATGTCGTCCTCCGAGGCTATCAGATATTAACAGACGCCCAGTAGTAAGTCGTGTGTGATATACCCTGGCTCTCAAGTGTCCTACGTATATGAAGTGTATTTATTTTACTATGTATATGTAAATACCCGGAATTAAAAATTATTTTCTATTTCTTCTTTACAAAAAAAATACAACTTTCAAGCACTCGTTCACTTACATGGCTAGCAAAGTTTGCAAATAACCAGCCGGGAGACTCTAAAAACCCCACGCAGCAATCTTAATACAAATAAAGACAGTTAAAATAGAAAAAAATCCGCACAGTTGTGGAAAACTGTGTAAAATTAATAATGTAACTTTTCAAGTAACTAACTTTTAGGCACGTATAACTGAACTTGTATGATCATCGCATTGACTGTATTCGTCTAATTGTACACGTTGAAATTGATATAACGCAATGTAATGAACTATTGTAGGTCGTTCGGGATAAAGTAAGCACTGGAAATTTAACCTCTGAAAAATGTCACACGCTGTTACTGCGTTTAATTCAATATTAGCAATAGTAGCTTGTATGGTTGGCAGCGAATTACTGAATGTAGTTCCGTGTTCTTGCCTACTTTAAATAAAACAATACTGAAGTAAAATCAACTGAAGTCGACATAATTGAATTTTATATAATTAGTATTTTTATCACACTACATAGATTCCTACCGACTGCACAATTTATCTTACACGCGCAAACACAAAGCGACGAGTCCAGAAAGGTCAGACATTTCTCGTCGTTAGCCGTTACGCGAGGGAAAATACAAATTGGCTGAAAATAGACGTTTTGCAGGATTTGTTTGAGTAATCGCTTTCCTTGAACCGCCTATATAATGTTAGTTGTACCTGCAATTATAAATAATTGTACAATTGTAAAACTGCATAGAGCTGATTTTGGGTGTTAATAAATAAAATTAACTAACGTGTTGTTTCTTGCCTCATGTAAGAGAATAAACGATGCGGAATGGAGCGGCAACGGAATTTACGAACGGGGAAAACGAGAAATCTCTGAGAAAACCTGCCGGGCAACGGTAACTTCCGCCAAGTTTTCTATTTTTAAACATCAGGAGCGAAAATGCCGGTAATCGAGCCTGTATCCTCGGGGTGAGAGGCGAGAGGTCCTGTTATAACGGATGTACGCGAAAGTGTGTTAAAAACTTCGCGAGATGAATCCTTGCAAACTATCGAAAGTTATGTAATGAAAGTTTTTGGCTGGTGCAAGAAGGGAGAAATTCGCGATTGAAAATTGGCATTGAAAACCAACATTTGTTTAAAAATACTGCCAAAAGTAAGGATGAATATGTATTGAATGTTAAGAGTACGGTTTAATAATAACAATATCTGCAATTTGTAAAGAAATAAATATGTTTCTAATACTTTCTACCGTAAGTAGATAATGAAGTTGGTTAAGGTTTTTTACATAGAATTTTTTGCCGTTTCATTTTGTGGATATTAAATGACAAAGTTTGTAGCACGAGACCTCAATGAATGCAAGAGGTTGCCTTGTTGCAACACCGTCTTATAGGAAATGGAAGCAACATATGTGGTTCCTTACATATAGGCAACTCGTGATACGCATGATGTTTAAATAACCTTATTATCTAATAAAAGTGAAACCTTTGTTTCACACATGCAGAGATTGTTAATTCTAAATCGCACTCCAAATTTCAATATTTATTTCTCCTTACGTTTGGTTATTTTAGCAAATTTTTGTTTCCAATATCATTTTTCGATTTTCGATCTCGAATTCCTCCTTAATATTTGCGCAAATCAAAAGTTTGCACTGTATAACACAACTACACAACTTTTTTTTTTCTTTTTTTCAGTAAATCATCTCTCACAGATTGAAACTTACTTTCATGAATATTCTTTATACACGAGTCGAAAATACAGTTCCACATTGACGTAGCGTACACGCGTACGTGCGTGTAAAAGTAGAAACACCGAGTGTGCATGCTAGCATTCACATCCTCGCGTAGCGTGCGTATGTACGTAATAGAGTTGATCAACTTTATATTTCGTACGTACGTACGCTAAGTGGTGGTTGTGAATGCAGCATGTGCAAACGTAAGACCCAATTAAATATTAATTTATATTGAGAAGTAACTTGTGGTCATAAATTATTTAATTCACTTAGAAAAATTAAAATAAGGTACAATAATCTGTTACCGACATTTTGTTACGACATAAACAATTTCCGCGCATGTATGGATTAAATATTGTTGTGAATCCAATCGCTAATACCTAAAGGTACAACTACAATTGAAATGACAATAATTCCTAACATACTCGTTACTATTTCCAAAGCCATCAAATATGTCTTCCTACAATTGACATAAAAATGCCGGATGTTTACATTTCTTCTGCAGTCAGGTTTCACTGTCCAACGAATTATTTTTAAAATATTATATTTATTTTAAGTTTATTAACGTATTATGTAAACATCTTTCGCTTGTATTTATTTTCATTAATATTATTTTCTGTAAATAATAACAAGTAAATTTGATTCGACTTTAGTTGTGATTAGTTATACATCGATTTTTGCATAATAAAGTCGATAGTTAACAAACTTACTATCCAACTATGCATTGCATGTGGTCATGTCTTAGGTTATGCCCGATTGTAGCATGCACTATAACAGAGAATGTGCTCAACCCTTACTGTTATTGATATGGTTATTTCAATTGTAGCACGGCCTTTACGCACACGAACGCAGATAACGAAAAATTGAACTGCCCCTATCCCGAACAAGTCAGCATACAAACCTTTGCATTAGCCACTAGTATACTCGGAGACCATACATACTGAAACATCTCACTGTTATTCAGAGAAGTACCCAAAAGAGTGGGGTATTGGGGGTTTAAACACACACCCCTCTCCAAACCAAAAATGTGAGAAAATTTTTGAATAATGGTTGTTTTTCTGTGAGGTAATATTACATTTTTACTTACACTTGTCGCCTAAATTTAACAGGTAGGATTTAAAACTATATTGGAGTAAATGTCAAATGTTACAACAAAACTTGACATCCAGAAACCTATCCCCCTTTTCCCTAAACTTACGGAAACCGCTTAAGATTCCACTATATACTTAATGTACAGTTTTTTTTAAATTCGTTGTAAGTATAAATGAAAAATGTTTGTTTGAAGAGTCATTTTAATGTATGTGTTCTTTAATGTGTTGCACTAAATTTGTCTTATGCATTAAATGCAATTTGTAAACATTGATACAAAAAACGGATATTAACATTTATCTACCACTGTTTACCAATTGTATTTAACACATAAAACAAATTTAACACAAACAAGTTAAAGAACATATACATTTAATTGGTTCTTCAAACAAACCTTTTTTATTTATATTCTAAAACAAATATTACGGCTTTAAGACAAAGAATTTATACATCAGGTCTATAGTGGAATCTTAAGGGGGAGAAACAATTCCTTGTATTTTCAGTTCAGTTTTTGAGTCATAACATTTATTCAGATTGTATTGTCAACATTTCATCTTCGACGAAGCATAGGATATATTCTTGATAAACTGCTTGAAATAAATACTAATAGAATATTTCAATAATTTGTCATGCAGGATCATTGCGAGGTAATTGTAGGTTAGCTTTCAATAATTCCCTTGCAATGATTCTGCATGACAAATTATTGAAAGATTCCATTCCTATATTGTCAAGCAGTTTATCAATAATATGTCCTATGATTTGTTGAAGATTTTAAAAATGTTATTGCTCAAAAACTGAAAATACAAGAAAACTGTCTAACACCCCACCTTAAATAGCACCATTTTGCACCTTAAAACCCAAATTTTCCAAGAGGAGGGCCCACAGACCCCTCCTTTATTGGGAGGGGGGATTGTTGTAACTTCATTACATTTCCAGGTTCGAGACACCAACCACCCAGCATAATGCCCAAGTACAAAACTTAGCTACGGCCCTGTCTGATACACCCAAACAAAAATCCTGGGTACGCCCCTGCTGTTATTAGTTTGGCAAGAGACACTTTCCATCTATAGTTGCGCTGGGAATACTACCTGCTATTTGCACCGTCGCAGAGCAGGGCAGGTACAGAGCTTGTAAAACAGCCGAGCTTCACTTGCACCTCTAGCCACAGTTGGAACTGAGTAGACCCACACGTTATTTAGCTGTTCATGCGCAAGCACAGCTGATGTAATTGTGCCGAAGTATTTGGTACGCATATATTTACAACAATTTTGTACATATTACGTAACATCTCGTACTTCTGTGTGTGCATATTTAATTCAACTACAGCGCAAACAGACGCAACGCATGTGCAAATTTTGCGTGGCACCCTTTAAGATGAATATTTAATCGACCCCCCTGGTGTCAAAATATGGTAAAATATCAGTCGTTGTCATTTCTTTTTTCCAAAACACCACACGCGAATTTTGTTTGGGAAAACTTGCAGCCAATTAATTACACCTTTTCAATAATTTCACTGCAAATTCGACAGCACAAAAATACCTCAACCACCCAAAATTCTACAAAAAAATTGTACATCGCCTCTAGAATGGCAGATACCCAAAACAAACACGTTGCTGTTTGTGAACCGTTGCAGACCTTCGCATATCGTGTGGTCCGATCTCGGCACCGGCTCGAGTAGCGGCGGAAATTCTCCCTTGCCAACACGTCTATGAGAAATGTTGTTATATTTATAGGTTTTATATTCAGCTGCTGGCCCATTCACAGTGCCTGTGATGTTTGACACACTGATCCACTGCCACAAGAGAAGCCGCGGTAGGCGTCACCCATCAAGGCGGATCGCCCAGCAGAGTCGATTCCCTCTTTAAAAACTCAACCGCTTTTATGGACTTACGCCACTGCAAGCGAATGTTGCGTGTTGCAGGTAAACGCCATAGCAAAACAAACAGAAAAAAATGAAAGCCGGTATTATTAACTGTCGTCAACAAACACATAACATAAAGACAATTCTGATAAAGATCCCGAAATATAAACAATTAGAAAACAAATTAAAATTCCGGAATTCAAAATGGTCGCTGTATAGAGAACAACAATAGAAACAGCAGAAGAACAACGAATTAATATCAAAACAACAAAATTGGTGTATGAAAATGACAGCAAAAATGGACGAGGACACCACAAATAACAATAGAGACGAATATACGCCAACACAATTGACAAAGCAAGGAGAAGGTTACGTATAGGCTGTTCAGGATAAACTGAGCACTCAACAGAACTTGTAATTAATTTTAAAAATGTTAAATTGGGCTATGTTAACTCTTGAGTGTGACGAAACATTTACACTGGTTTTTAGTTACACAGAAGTTTTTAAAAATAATAAATACGGCTGCAAAACGGCCGAAAGAAAACTTTATGGAATGCTCACTTTATCGTGAACGGCCTATAAGGAAAGGTAAGGTAAGAGGCTTCACGTCTCGTCGACAGCGAGGTCATTAGGTACGGTGACACAACTTAGTACAATGACAGGAGCTGGGAGAGGAGTCGGCCATGGCCTATGTTAAGGAGCCATCCCAACGTTCGCCTGGAGTGATTTCGAGGAACCATTGAAAACCGAGATCAGGACGGCCGGAGCCGGGGATGGAACCCGTGTCCTCCCGAATGCGAGTCCTACGTGTTACCGTTGAGCCACCTCGCTCGGAGAAAACAGAGGAAAAGTAGCAGACTTCTTCGACCAGGGGCACAACGCAAATTCCCAAGTTACGTAATACTTGCTGTGCTCATTTTCACCGTAAAGGAGAATATAAGTGAGTAAATTCGTAATTTTATAATTGTATGAAATAGTGTTAGTTTTGTAGACGTTGCTTGGGAGGACATTTTCCTCTAAGAAAAAAAAATAGCTCAACCAGTTTTTCCATAACGGCACTTCAGAATCAACATTTGCACGTTTTTAGTTCCTATAGGCTGCAAAAACGAAAAAACGTAAAAAAATTTAAAATTCACACTCAAGCTACATGACATGTGCTACTGCTTGAAGTGTATTAAAATCCGTTACAAAATATTTTTGTTTTAAAAAATCTACAAAAAAAGAAAGGCGAAAATATTCAAAATTTCTGAACTGTACCTTCAGTGCGCATTTTTTGAATAGTTTATGTTTGTTGGTTTTTACACCTAATGCGAACCAAAAACGTGCAAATTTTAACTTTGACGTGCCATTATGTGAAAACTGGTTGAGCTAATTTTTTGTAAGAGGAAAGTGTACGCCCTAGTAACGTCTACAACACTAGCACTGTTTCATACAAATATAAAATTACGATTTTGCCCCACTTGAACCCTTAAAAGGGTGTTCAAGTGTGATAAATTCATAATTTTATATTTATATGTGAAATAGTGTTAGTTTTATAGACGATACTTGTGAGTACTGTTTCCTCTTACGAAACAATTTTAACTCACATAATTTTCTCATAGCAATGTTTCAAAGTCATAATTGGCATGTTCTGCTGCCATGCAAATAGTGGAAAACCAATTGACTTACGTCAGTTAAATAATTCACAGTGAATTAACATGCCACGTGCTAAGTAATGAAACATTTTTATAAAATGCCGTGAACTTTTTTTGTATTTTAAAAAATTGCTGAATTTTCAACTTGTTTCTTGTACTTTTGCGATTTTTTTAAAAAAAATTCAAAATGTTGCGTTATGGTCTTTTAAATTCTTTATTGCATAGCTCATGGGATGTAATAACACCGTGAATTATTTTATTCAAGTAGGTCAGTTGGTTTTCACTATTTGCATGGCAGCAGAACAAGCAAATTTCGACTTTGTCACACCGTTCTGAGAAAACTATGAAAGCTAAAATTGTTTTGTAAGAGGAAACTGTACTCACAGGTATCGTCTACAAAACTAACACTGTTTCATAAAGATATAAAATTACGGTTTTATCGCACTTGAACACCCTTAAGGGAGCGGTTCACCTCAATTTTCAACGTCTTTTACTTTTACATTCACTCGTTCAGTAACACCTTGTTGTGTAACGTTATACAGCATAGTTGGCAGTGATATTTAGCAAGTTGTGTGTTTATACATTACAGCTGACAGTTGTCAATTATTGTATAGCATACAGTAACGTAGGGAACAACAACACAAAACATTATAGTAACCTTACACTTCATATATGCTTGCATTACGTAGTATGTGTTAATAATCAATACTTTAATCACTTGTCAGTTATAACTGTATAGTCAGGTATTACCTACAGAACAAGAAAATATGAGGAAATCTAGACCTTGCATCACGTTCTTCTGAAAACTGTGCTGTGGTAACATTTATTTTACGTGATACGTGGCTGCTTAGTGGGCTTTGTTGATAACAATCTATGTTAGAACCCATGGACGGAACCACGAGTACAGTCGTTTTGCACGGGAGACAACTGATTCTGTCAAACGGGGCGAAAGTGACCGTTTGTGACTACCTGGACCAACAACTCACAACTTTATTCTGTAGTGTCTGAAATACTTTGTTCTATGGTTGTTTCTGAAGGTTTTATTGTAAAGAATCAATAAAGTGATGGTATTAGACGTTTTGTTGGTGCTTAACAGATGTGAAGTAAGTCGCAATGGATCAGCATTGGATTGTCAGTCAAAGAGGGATAGAAATACCCCAAGAAAACCCGCTGCATCACTTCTGCCAATGTTATATATGTAACGACGTAAGCGAGTAGTCAGACCATAATGTCACCGAGACTGTCAATAAGTATTAACGTACTGTAAAATACGCATTAGTTTTAACTCGCAGTATGAGAACGAAATGTGCATTGAATATTAATGTTACGTCGTAACGATACTGATATTCGTTACTAGTATTAGCTTCACGTATAATTAAACCTGTCGTCAAATTATAAATCTACGTAACTGAGAAAGTGGATCGACATTAACATTCATTCTTAATAGTTCTGCAAAACATAACATTTATTAGATGGACAAGTGATGTAACGTCAGGCATGTTATGTTAAACGCTAGTATACATAACAAACAAAACATACTGAAAGTTAAATTTCCATTGTACATATAACACAGTCGTAGAAGAACAGACCTGGACACTCGCCTATCTAACAATGTATTTTGCTTGACTCCCTTGTTGTTTGGCTGTAGTTCGTCAAGTTACCGAGAATGTCGTACTTTTTGGCGCTGTTTTCCGGGCGGTCGGACTCAAACTCCGTCCACTTTTTTTTCCATTGTTAAATTTATAAAGTAAATAAAGATTGCTGGAGCCTTTTCTTAAATTTGTGAACTAAGGAAGTATTTCATAAATTGATAAAAAAAAAACGTTTTGATAAATTGTTTATCTTAGTGGGGAGGAAGTGGGCGGAGTTTGCGACCGCCCTAACAGCAGCGCCAAAAACCTATAGCATTGTCGTGAACTTAGTGAACTACAGCCAAACAACAAGGGGGTCAAGTTTCCAGGCGAGTGTCCAGACCTGTTCTTCTACGGCCGTGATATATAACGAGCATTATTGAACCGCCCTTATGTCACACATTTAATACGTTTTTGAAAATTGCAAAGGTGTCATGCCTGCAATTGAAACAAAATGATAACAACACAGATAACTTTGACTGCACATGTTTATTTAATCTAATGAACTATACTGACTGTACTCCATTAAGCAGACAGAGATATAGTGATATATATATATATATATATATATATATATATATATATATATATATATATATATATATATATATATATATATATATATATATAACTTCCATCCCTGATTTTCTTTTTGGGCCTTCTCGACATGCATATGGACACGTGTCACTTTTGTATTTGCTAAATGGTTTGTACAATGCACTGGTTCAGCCAATATACAACTCCCAACTCCCAGTCACTTGAGGAAGGTGGGAACAGGCGATGCTCCAATCCTACAACAGAACTTGTGCCCAGTGCAGTTCCAAAGCAGCGCTATTCATTGTTCTGCCGGTTGCCTAAATGCCACGCTCCCGCTTGCACACAGCCAATGATTGCGACGTGGGCTATGTTATTTTCAGTGGCCCACTTTTTGTGTCCATTACTGTACATTGGCTGCTGCTCCAGTTAGTGGCAATTTGCACGTATGAACATGACATTCAGTGAGTGTTTTCATGCTGGTTTGCTATTGGTTCAGAGTCCTCACAACATCCCACCAGCAAAAGTAACTAACTCTTGGGCACATGTTCAAGAAAAAATTTTCTCATATGAAATCACGGAATTTTCAGCCTTCCTGGCAGTGTATGTGTGTAAGTAGATGGGTAAGTGAGTGATGGGTGAGTGGATGGGTGAGTGCTTGGGTTAGTGTGTGTGAGTGTGTGCATGAGTGAATAGGTGAGTGTGGGTGAATGTGTGGATGAGGGGGTGGGTGAGTAGATGAGGAGGTGAGTGGGTGGGTGAGTAGTAGGTGGATGGTTGAGAGAATGGGTGGGTGGATGAGTGAATAGTGGGTGGGTGAATGGGTGTGTGGGTGGGTGAATGGGTGTGTGAGTGGGTGAGCAAGTGAGTGAATGGGTGGGTGGGGGAGTGAATAGTGGGTGGGTGACTGAATAGTGGGTGGGTGAATGAATAGTGGGTGGGTGAGTGATTAGTGGGTGGGTGAGCAGAAGGGTGGGTGAGGACGTGACTGAATGGGTGGGTGAGTGGTCGAGAGTGTGTGTGTAGGTTCGTGTAGGTTGGTGAGTGAGTGAAAATGTGTACCTAAAATACTTTTTTTTTTTTTTCAGATTTGTTGTTAATCGCTAATACTGGCTTTTCTATTTCATTTTAGTGAAGGTTTTCTAAAAGTTAGCAAATTTGTTGCTTAAACAAAGGAATAAATAAGACTGTCAAGTCAACTGTAGAGGTGACTGAATACCATCTCTAAGCATTGCACAAAGGCAGACATTAATGAATAACGATAACCTCGTACACTAAAAAATAAATGTATTGAAATTGAAATAAAGAGAGAGAGAGAGAGAGCGAAAGAGAGAGAGACAGAGAGAGATAGATAGAGAGAGAGAGAGTGCGTGTGCGTGTGTGTGTGTGTGTGTATATATACACACACACACACGCATGCGCCAGTTGAATATTACGTTTGGCGCTACATTTCCAGTGTGAAGAGTATTCATTTTTTCTGCCGAAGAAAAATACTGTCTTTTTATACACGTGCATGTGTTGCAATTTCTATCAGCAGTTCGTGTTTTAATAAACTTTACAAAAGAAACTGTTAAAATACCCATCATAAAATATATAATTTATTTTCAATTTTAAGGTTCTTTTGCACGACACAAAAAACACTGCTTGTTTGCTTGTATATTACAACAATAATGCACTTCAAAGTAGCTAACATGTTGTGTTGTAATAGTGTAATAGTATTGACTGTTAAATCAGTTACAATTCCGTTTTTTATTATTTCAGGCTTAGGAGTGGTAAACCATTTCAAAAAAGGTGATAATAAGAGACTAAAATGCAAAAAATTATACTTCAGAGTAAGAGAGACTAAAAAGAGACCAAGTTATTACATTTAGGCTATCAAATGATAGAAAGTCACGTGGTTTTGTTTTAAACAATTCAGAAAAGATAAAGGTGTGTGTGGTGGAAAATTAATAAAATTACACTTACTGTATTCAATTTTAATAAATTTATAAAATTACACTTACTGTATTCAATTTTAATAAATTTGAGTAGGCTACAGCCCAGTGAGTGTGTGTAGTTGCATATATGTTTGAGCAAGTGCATGAGTTTCAGCTGTATAAACAAATACAAATAAAAACATTTGCATTTTATAAATAAACTACCTGTTCCTTTGCGTCTTCACCCGCGTGCACTGTAGAAAAAGTAATTAACTTTTAATAACATATTAATTGATGGTGACTACATGCTCTGTATATTTTTAAAACATCAAATACATACAGCTTTATCCAGTCCACTTCGCAAAACGTACCTTAATTGCAGAACATCTTTGTTTTTTATTTGTCTTTATTTCTTTATAAAATATCTGCCCGGCTGCAGCTTTGCCCACGTGAAATTATGTAATGTAAACAGTAACTCTGGATAAAATATGTGATGAAGGCATTTAACAGCTAGCGTACTCAATAACAGTGAACTATAAATTGTCTTAGCTCAGTGTAAAGAGTGTGCGCAATATGCTCGTATGATGTCATAGTAATTCCCATCGCAAAGTCTTGCATGGGATACGAACTCATAACTCCACCCCTCCCACACCACAAACTTTATACAATACCTGAGTGAATGCTTAAAGACAGGCCGTGATAATTCTTTCGTATGTAAAGGCTACGGTTGTAGAAGTACAGGTCTGGACACTCGCCTATCTACCAATGTATTTTGCTTGAACCCCTTGTTGCAGTTTGGCTGCAGTTAGCCAAGTTACAGAGAATGTTCTGCATCTTTGGCACTGCAGACAGGGCGGTCCAGCTCAAACTCTGCCCACTTTTTACATTGTTTACATTGAAAAGAAAATAAAGATACTTGGAGCCATGCTTTAAAATTGTGAGCGAAGGAAGAGTATCATAAATTGATAAAATATACTTTTTGATAAACTGTTTATCTTAGTGGGAGGGAAGTGGGCAGAGTTTAAGTCTGACTTCCCGGATTGCAGCGCCAAAAATGTATATTGTATCGGTAACTTGGTGAACTGCAGCCAAGCAACAAGGGGGTCAAGTTTCCAGGCGAGTGTCCAGACCTGTTCTTCTACGGCTGTGGTACAGGCTACAGTCCAAAGAGGTTTTATTTATGAGTACGTTGGCAAAAAGAAACAACTATTGAATTATATCTCCATGATCATTCTTTTTTTTCGTGAGACTGTAACATTTTACTGGTTTTCAGATCCTTCACTTTCGAATTTCATAAAATTCAGAATTTGATTTGTAGATATTTACATAAGCTTCATTCTTATCAAACAGATGATTATTTGAAAACACATTCAATTTTTTTAACAGTTTTCAAGAACAAATATCGAAAAATCTTGAAATTGCTTTTTGATATTTACGTCAATTGTATTTTAAAGCAAAAAACATGTCATTTTTTAAAATAGCGTTCAAGGGCGAATTTTGAACAATTCAAAAATACTCTTTAGATATTTACTTAAGAGTGCGCTGTAGATAAATAAACGCTGAAAAAGTAAATTGATTTCTACGCTTTTTTCGAAGCCAATATGGATCAAATACTCTGTGACAATCCTAGATAATGGTATTTTCCAACTTTATGGGTAAATATTTATCCAGAATTACTCATTCGTTATGCGTGATCTCTTGCGCCGCAGTTATATGCACGAGGTTTCGGCAACAGAGATTGTGCCTCAGAAGTTCGTAACACTGGAAACAATTTTGTTTAA
Organism: Medauroidea extradentata; assembly: GCA_003012365.1. Lineage (NCBI taxonomy): Eukaryota > Metazoa > Arthropoda > Insecta > Phasmatodea > Phasmatidae > Medauroidea > Medauroidea extradentata. The sequence continues at coordinate 135,703 of PNEQ01054298.1, forward strand.
AACGTTAGCTAAAACTATTGTCTAGGATTGCTTCTGTTTAATTTTCGCAAATTGGTTTCAAGAAACCTACAGTTATAGATTACTGCTGTTAGCGTTGAATTATGTACCTCGCACTCTTAAGCATCATTTTAAAGAAAAAAATCACCTCACTATCTTAAACGGTATAGGAGAAATCACAAATTAATTAAAAACACATTTTACAGCTTTTCACCCCCTTAATCTTCGAATTTCGCAAAATCGAAAATTTTGCAAATATGTAATTGTTTGGGCAACACTTTGAAATTTAAAAAAATATGATAGCTTTCCCAATTAATGATATATCAGGGATTCTTTGAAAACACATTTCACCCCTTTTCACCCTCTTAATTATTGAATTTTAAAAAATCCATTCTTAGTTGGAGCCTGCGGGGAAAGGGGAAGCTTCCCTCAAAATGTCATGGTTCTAGGTCCAGCGGTTTGGGCTGTGCGTTGATGAGTGAGTGAGTGTGTGTATCAGTCAGGACACTTAATTTTATAGATTAAGACTAGCAGTCCCACGCGGCTTTCCTCGCGAGTATTATTCGTAACTGACAATATTTACTTTAATTGAAAAACCTCTTTGTACACAAGATTGGTACTTCAGTCATCAAGTGTTAAAATGTCCAAGCGGCTAGTTGAACTAATTCTGCAGCAGGATAAGTAGCTATAGTTGTCCACGTGAAAAGCAGTCTTAAGTTTGTCCCTGCCACTAACAGCGACTTCGCCTGGGCCTTATTTATAGCCCTGTCTATTTGACGTTGTGGGGTAATTACAGACACCTAAGGTAAGAGGTTAATCGAATGAGAAACATATGTTCATCCTGTGTACAACCACTGGTGACGGTGCCATCAATTATATATTTCCAAAATATTCACTGAAACTATATTGCCATTACAAAGTTTCAGTGGGTAAAGGTTTCGCGGAAACGTATATGGTGCCCCAAACTTGAGATTAGTGAGATGATATATCGTCGGTTTACTGCCAAAAGAGACAAAGTCAAAATAAGATAACATTATAAAAATTCTAGGGATATGTATATGTTGTTCACGAACAATTGCCCAAGTTTAAAGTCTATTCGTCGTTTCGTACTGTTGTGTCACAGTATAGTAACATACCACATTTTTGTTAATATCTACAATTTAATACTGTTTTTAAACAAAATAACATTTATGACTTAATCATCTTTGGCAGTATACCGACGATATGTCAGCTGATATTGTAGAGGAACCTAAGTGGAAAGCAAACTGCAATTTTACCCCCTTTAAAGACTACATGTAAATTGCACTAATTCGATCTTCCTTGTAGTTTTTGTGTGTCAGAATTGAATGTTCGCACGCAGCTTTTAACGGAATTCGAGCCCGGAACCTCCCGGAATTTAGACCTGAGTAACAAACAACTGCGTCACGTAACGTCAAAATAATTTATGAAAATTAAATTTTATTAAAGAAAAAAAAAAACAACAACAACAACAACAACAACAACAACAACAACAACAACAGTTCCTGGGCTAATAGAGGTTGTACAACACCACGTCTCGATAGGTTACTGTAGAGTGAAACTCCTGTATAGGTTGTTTCTCGCTGCTCGTTCCTGCTTTTTGGATCGTCTGCCTTGAATATTGACCAACTTAGTTTTATTCTTAATAATCACGTTTCTTATAAAGAAAAAAAATTACGTACATATTTTTTTAAATATTTACGTAAGCATCACTCTAACGCGAACAACACCTCAATATCGCTACTGGTTAGATAGATATTGTGGGTTGATGGAAAACAAGTTTCGTGCTTTTTCATCTTTTTGGGTGTCGAATTTCGAAATATTTTAAGTTTACATGTTAGACATTTGTATAAGTATCCAACTGAAGTGTAAATCACATCACTAGCCCGTTCAGTCGAATCAAAATCGATCATTCGCTAAAAAAAACACATATCACTCCTGCACAGTATTGAGAAATCGAATTTCGAAAAATCTGAAATCCGTTTTGCGATAATTTCTGTAATTATCATCCTGAAGCAAAAAATAATTGTATATCTTGACGGGTTCGATAGATATCGAGGATTTATCTAAAACACATTCAAGGTCTTTTCACCACCTAAGAGAGCAAATTTCGCGAAACCCTTGAATCACGTTTTAGAATACTTTATTGGTATCTCGTGGACGTAAAAAACACAACAATAGCCTGCTGGGTTCGAGATATATCGACGATTAATTGAAAACGCTTTTCACCACTTTTCACGTCCTTAGGGGGCAAATTTCGAAAATTCCTGAAATTACTTTTTAGGTATTTGAGTAAGCATCAATCCTAAACAAAAATCACTTCCCTATATAAAAAACTATGGGATCGATATATATCGAATGTGAGTCAAAAACACATATTACTCCTTTTTTAACCAGTTTAGGGCCAAATTCGGAAAATATATTTTAAATGGTACTTGGGATATTTACAAAAGCACCAATTTAAAGCAAAGAGCACTTCGATAACTCAATTGATTCGATAGATATGGAAGGATAATCGAAAACACATTTCACGTATTTTCACTCCTTTAAATAATTTCGAAACATCTTTGAGTCCTGTCATAGACATTTGTAAAAGTAACCAATTAAAGTTAAAATCACGACGATGACCAAGTGTGTTTCAAAGATATAGATGATTCATGAAAAACACATTTTGCCCCTTTTTTACTGCCTGGGGGTCGAATTTCAAAAAACCTAAAACTACTTTTTGGGTATTTACGTAAGCAATATTTTTAAGTGAATATCAACTCTCTATCCTGAAGCGTTCGATAGATATCAATAGTTTATTGGAAACACATTTAAGGCCTTTTCACCCCCTTAAATGTTGAACTTCGAAAAATCCTTAAATTGGCTAATATGCATTTTTACGAGTGTCCTATTACAGTAAAAATCACGACGATAGTCCGTCGGGTTCGAGCTCTATGAACGTTTCTTCGGAAACACATTTCACCCCTTTTCACCACCTTAGAGGTCGAATTTTGAAAAATCCCTTCTTAGTGCTCGTCTACGACCTGAGGGGAACCCCCACAAAAATTTCACGATTCTAGGTTCAGTGGTTTGGGCTGCAGTTTGATATGTCAGTCAGTCGTCAGTCAGTCAGCTTTCATTTTTATATATAGAGAGTTGTGGGTAGGGTGTTGGAAAACTGTACTCTTAAGAATTATTTACTCATGAACTGTAACAAAAAATATGGCAAAGATATCTTTAATAAAATAAATTGTTCACTGTAATAGAACCATTTGCATAACTTTGTACCAATTAGGGTAAATTTGAACCACCAACTTAATTTATTTTCAATATTTTGTTGCTGAAAAAGATACAAATGGGACAGTTGTATTAACATTAACAAGTAAAGTGAAATTAAAACTACTTAAGTATTCCTTGGTTTTTTAACAATAAAGGATGTAATCAAAGAGCTTTTTTATTTTCTCTACAGTCTTTGAAGATTTTTATCTTCTTTAAGTTTTTGCAGCTCAGATTCACAAAATGTTTTAACACCCTATGCCCTGCACAACACTAACGTCCTGCAAATTGCCTGTATGCATTGCCTTCTTTAGTTGTTCATTGGCTTCTTAAAGCAGGTGATAAGATGCTTCTGAATTTTTCTCTTGGTCCTTCTTCCTCTGCAATATCTTTCTTTCTATTTCTGATATTTTCCCCTTACGCTCTTCTGCCGGTTTCATCTTTTCTTCTGTTACCTAAGCCAAGTTTTTATCTTTCCTTTTAATTTCTTCTTTAACTTTTTTTGTTGTGGAATAAAAATTTTTTAACTATACCAAGACCACGTTAAAAAATGTTTAAAAAAATAGTTTTTTTAATAGTTTATTTTTGGTTATTTTTAAGCGAGAGAACGATATACCTATGGTTTACAGAGTCATTTAATTCTTGTTTTCGACTGAAATCGCATGTCACAGATTAGAAAAATTTTGTAATATACGACTATAGTCTAATGTCGCAGTGAAGGAGTCAAGTCTTTTTTCCTCTTCTAAGTGCTGTATGAAATGCTTATGTGCACTCCGTCCCATGCTAATCAATTTTGATGTCATTGGAACCGGTTCTGGTTTATTTCCGAATTTTTCACTCACAAGTGGAAGCCTTACCCTCTCTCAAAACCAATCTTAACACAGAAAAACATCTTTCGATTTCTGCATTCCCATGTGACAGAGCCAGTGCACTCTTGATAACTTTTGCCAATTCTTGATACTTACTTTCACCTGCAACAGTTTTCTTCAAAATTTCATCCCAGAATTTATCAATCGTTCTAACAAAAGCTGGTTTGATCTCCAGTTGCAACATCTTCCATTCATCAGTAAGGGCGATTAGCACATATTTTATATTAATGGGTAGTTCTCTAGCAACTGAAACTACCATATATCTGTGCAGGTTCGAGATATTTGTACAAAAGAAGCGTTTAAACATCTGAGAGCTTTAACCAAACTACAAAAACATTTCATTGCTTTTTCAATAAGGTATTTACATGCAGCAACATCATGCTCTTAACATTATTCATGAACACCAAAACTCTTTTAGTGGCAGATGTGACAGTTCACTTTTAACTTCCTGTGGTACATTATCTTTAATGGGTAATATGTTTTTCCATCAAATACATTCACATTACGATTAGGCCTAACTTTCAGTAACAGACTTACAAACACACCTAGTCAGTTTTCCTAACAGTTCTTGGAGCTGAATATACAGAATTGGATTAAAGTTTTATCTTGCTGGAATTTTCTGTAAAACTTGTAAAAAGTTCAACAGAAGAATTAATGAAGTACAACTGCACTTTCATAGATGAACAACGCAATAGGTAGACTGTGTCGTAGATTGGTTTCTCACAGATAGAATGAATTTAAGGAATAATCACTAAAGAAATTTTAATGACTCTAATTTTGCCATTTAAAATCATAATACTGTACTTAATTACCTTAAGTCACATGCTAAAGCTTTACAACTAAAATATAAGTTAAAACACTATTATGTGTGTGCATTTATGTATTTATACAATATTACGAAAGTGCAAAAATGAATCTTAAGATATTGTGTACATTTTGAGAATATGTAAGTTACTAATATATAAAGTAAAAAAAAATTTACATGTATGACATAACACTATATCCACACTCTCATTTAACTGCACCACTATAACATCTTACAACTGTAATTGTTATAGCATTAACACTTCATTTTATATTTCACTTAAAATTTATTTTATTGTAGGAACTCTGATTGTCAATAAGCAAACACTCTTAATTTCTTATTATAAAAATTGTATCGCTCTCTTCACTGCAAACACAGAATTGTATTACAGTATTTGAAATCATGTAGACAAACATGTTCTATAACTTTTAACAGAAATGAACCTCTACTTATGTATTACAAATGTAATTTACAGATTACAAAATCTCTGGCAAAGTAGTCTTTTGTGTAAATGATAACTTGTTTACGAATAGTCATGAGGTTAGTGTAGGTGTAGTTAAATTTCACAATTTCACCTTGAATCACTTAAAAAGTGTTCCAAGTGGAGTTTTCTAGCATCATAAATGTAAACCAAACTAATTACCTACATATATTTTATTGTAACCTGGCTAATCGTAGATATGACAACAAAGCATTTTGATACATGAACCAGAAAACCTGCACATCACTTTTCTTAAACTACTTAATTATTGCATGGTGTTTGTTTTTATAATCATTTGTGTACTCTCAGCCATATTAAGTTTATGCTTCATCAAGCCGGAAGTAGTGCCAAACAATTTATTTTCAAGCAGTGGTCTTGACGAAGATCATCTTATATTCATGGACTACGAAACTTGGAGCTGAAAAGTGCTGTCTTAAAAATCAAGATCCTCTCGAGACATCACTATGAATACCGGCCTTAGAGATATTAGTTGTTGATATTGATGTAGAAGATATTTGCTGGGTGCCCCTGAAAACTGCTGTGCTAGCATATGACAAATCAATTAGGTCGGCATCAGTCGGGATGGTAGCAGTACTGGCACCTCGTTGTGCAGACATTCTATCACAGGTAAGCACTCCTACATCAAGCTGCTTGGCGCGAAGCTGTCTACTTCATCACGATGCTGGTGTACTAGATGTAAGTCTAATGGAGTTTTGTAAGAAGAGCGTGGAGGCCAAACGGTTGAGCCTTCAGATTAATCCATCAACCAGGAGAGGTCGTATCAAGATAGGCATGGACCTCCATTTATGGGGTTATGTCAAGAATGAGATCTACCGAACACCTTTAACAGGTCTTGCAACCCTTGTGACATGCACTGGCACGTAGCCTATACTTGGTTTCTTATCAAATAGCAATTTAAATTTTTTCTCTCTCTCAATTAATATTTTTTTGTTTGTAACAATTTAATTATGCCAACTTAATTAAAGGTAAGTACGTATACGGCGAATCCAACATTTTAATTGGGGATGCTAGTAGAGAAATCAACATTAAAATTTTATTGAAAATTTAAATTTAACTGCTGAGGCAAGTTTAAAAGTAGTAAATTTTACGGGTCAATTTTATCTGATTTGTATCATGTTTGGACTCATTTTAAAGCTAATTTAATTTCAAGCAACTTTTCGAAGTGAATTTTTCTTATATTTTGCCTTGTTTGTATTTTGAAAAGTTCAAGTAGACTCTGTGCTCACCTCCTCTGGAATGGGATTTATCTCCTAGGCAGGTCAAAGTTCAGAGCCTGGAGGCACATACAGAGGTGTGATGGAATGCAGCGAGAGCAGCATGTCGTTAGGCCTTCAACTTGGGTGGTAGTGTCTTGTACAACAGAACTCTGAAAAGGTGGTGATCCGCGACAGATTGATGACGCAGCATATCCCCAATTAATAAACTAATGAATATTTTGCTGGTACAGTGGGATAAAATGCTTTGCAAATTTGTCAGTAACTATGTTACATACTTTTCTTCTGTTATAAATGTCAAGCGACCAGCTTTTCAAACAACTTGGATCCTGTTGTATCACTCACCCGTTTGGCCAAGTAAGTCACAGTGTTCGCCCGGGAGAAGTTAGTCATGATCCATCGGAGCTAGTGAGCGGTCGTGAAGAGATGACTGGTTAAGTCGTAGTTAGTTAATTGCAAACAGGGAGTCAACGTACGTCGGAGCTTGAAGACAGTCACCGGGAGAGATGGCCAGCTGAGTGTTTGGTTAGTTGGGGCGTCATGGTGGGAGTAAAAGGACTTGTGAGAGGCTGGAGAGGGGCTGTGAAGCCCAAAGGGCGGATTCGTTAGTACAGTAGAAGGGATTTTTCTTCTTTTGCATACTGCCTTTTCATTTTATATTTATGTAACCAGAAGTAGGTACTTATAACCGCATAAACAGAACTAAGATAGATAAGAAGCTGGGCTAAGTATTACTACTGAGTTTAAGCAGCAAGTAGTAGTATGTAGATAAAAAATCCACCTGAAGTAACCCTGGGCGAGCACTCACTATATTAATTGCCCTTGTTTTGTAACGTTCATCAAAAGAGAGGTTAAATAAAAGGTAGATGCCAATATTTTTTTATTTATTCATTCGTTGCTGATTAGCCCCACTGCTATCCGGGCAACAGTATCATAGGCACCACCTCTACATCAGTCCTCTGTTTCCGTCATTGTTCTGCCTGCCAACCACATACAATAGCAACGGAAGAGAGTTACGTCCCCGCTGGCACACCACAATATGCACAGCAGCACCACCATACTAACCTGAGAAACAACATCAACACACAGCCCAGTTACAATAGGGTTCTGCAGTTAAGTGCCAGGAGCATTGTGTGCTATAAATTAGTTACAATTTCTTTCTTTGATTTTTTAACATGCAAAGTTAGGGTTAAACAACTACAGTAACAGTAAATTTATTAGTGATCACCATTAGTTAAATTCGAACGTGTCCAGTTAAATTCTTATTTGGTACGCTCGAAGCATGCTCTCAGCAGTCAGTTTCTAAGTCAGTGTAACAAGTCTGAAATGTTGCAACTTTAAATAAACCCCAAATTCCACCATTATTTTCTTTTCCCACCTCGTTACTAGGTTGTAAGAATCCACTCAACTTGTAAGGTTATGTTTGATTAACCCCTGAAACACTAAACTAGCTGTAGATGTGTGGCAGAGGGGCTGGACGTGTCACACCACTATGAAATATTACGTGCAAGGTAATTTTTGAATTTGAATTTTTTTTTCCTGTATTGTAATAGTAATTCTAGTTTCAAAATAAGTATCATAACTGTAACCATGTAGAAGTCTGTATAATGACTGTTAACAGCATGCACTGGTAGTAACTTCAATGTGTAAATCTGTATGCATGAACTTGTTTGCATAATTAGTTCGGAACAAAGTGACACTCAAAAAAGCCCTGAGTAATTTATATTTTCCACCCGTGGACATAAATCTTTCCACTGCATGTAAACAAATACATTGCTACGTGCATTTATTTACATAGGCATGTACAATGTTAACATTTACATTACACAGCTCAGAAAAATATTACCTACAATATCTACTCATTAAATCTACTGGTTTTGAATAACTGCTATAATCAATAGTAGTCTTAGTTATAAATATATGTGAATTAACATTCATATAATACTTCTATGCATTGACTATTATTTATACAACATGCACTATTACTGTCGTGAATCTCATAAATGTGAGCACATTATAGGTACTATTCGAAATTTTAAACTCAAAACCACCACTAAAAACACACTACATAATACAAACTATAGGCAACTTAAATATAGGCTAGGTCACACAATCCCGATACATGCTGGTTTACACTTGTACAGGGGTATATGCCTTGAGAATTGAAGGACCAAAAATGTGAGTTTCATTGTGAACAAATTCATTACACAGAAATTAACTGGTGAACTGATCAATCAGACCGGTAGGATGACATGTGGGGTCAGAGTAGATCTGAAGGAGGTTACAGGACTCAGAAAACCCACAAGTACCATGGAAATTACCGTACGTAGGTTAGTGCCATATACTGGTGCCTGCTGAAGTTTCCTCAATTGTCCACCTGCTAGTATTCGTGATTGTGGAAGGACAGCATGCTGCGAGATTTCTGGTTATTTTCCTGTACTCGTCTGACCCTCCCCGACTATTCCAAACTCTTGGCTTTCACCCAGGCTATGAATACTGCAATGAATTATAGGTGATCAAATGGAGACAGAAATCATTGAGGCAGTGGTTAAAACTGCAGGAAGGTTGGTGACAGGACAGGGCTAGTCTAGCAAAACAAAAGTTCAAGAACAAGATAATGTTTCACTAAGTAGAGCCACACAAAGTGTTTATATACATATATTTCTATAACCCTCTTGCCTATCTTGGAATCCCATCCCAATCCCGTTTTCATGGACAATGCCTAAATACCATAGGAAAGGCTGGGCATGGACGTGATGATACGTCTTCCCTTGCATGGCTAGGCGCTTTGCAGCTGAGAATATAGACCAACAAGATGTCCCACATGGCAATTTGATTAAGGGCAGGGACGGCAATAAATGTTGGTTGATAGAGAGTCAAGAAGCAAAATTGGAAAACAATTTTTAAAAATTGTGCAGAGTTTACAAGTTTTAAATTAGAATAGTAGTTAGTCTACCTGCAAGTATCATAGAAATCATTCTACTAAGCATGCAATGGGAAGTAGTCAATGTTTTTTAATTTTTATTCACACCCTTAGCATATATGATTAGGAAGTCACATAAATCCCTTAAACCAATAGTCCTACCATCTATGAATAAAGATAATGAATGTACAGTCAGCCCTTCCAAAAAAAATACAACAGTTGCATTCCACATCACAAAAATGAATCAAGAATTAACGTAAAAATGTTTTCCCTTATTGAAATAAAATTGATAAAAGCATGGAGTACTATACAAATTTATTATAAAACATATTTATATGGTAGAATACAATCTGTAAAAATAAATAACTTCAACAAAAATGTACTTAACACAATCTAGACAAAAAATACAGTATATACAAATTATAAGAACAATATATATACTCACTGCTACAGTATTACAAAGCCTGTACCTCAACTAATAAATATGTTAAGTTTGTTTACAGATTCATAATTTAATACAAAATAACAAAGATCAGTTTTAGCTTTTAAAGCAAAATAAATAAGTTTGAAAGACAACATGTTCAATCACTTCTAATAAAATGTATTGTTTGAAGAGAGCAAAATACTGTATGTCAAAACCACACAAGTTTTAATTGTACTGCTAAACAGAACACTAAATGGCCTTACAGTCCTTTAACTCATCAAGCAAATTATCAGTTGAATTCAAAACAACTTCCAAAATGTATTATGGGTATAGCAATTCAAGCCAGACAATATTTTAGCAAAGAATCACAAAAGTTTTCAATTTTTCATGATACATACGTATACAGATAACTACAATAATACTTTCAACTTATATATATTTAGTTCCCTGAACATTGCAAACATTTCACACTTTTTAGCTACACTATAGTAAGTAAGAGTACAGTATTATTTGTATCAAAAGTTACTAACTAAATGTTAGCACCACTGTTTCTAAAAGAATCAGTAGTGTAATATTACCAAGACAACAGAATTAACCTTGCTGTCATAGTACTAAAAATGTGTGGCTTTATATTTTATTTTTAAATACCATAAGATACATTACCTACACACTCATATCAATTATGACACAGTACAATTCTATTACATACATTTAAATTTTAATCAATTTTCCTTACGTCAAAAACTATTGGCCTTCTGTAAAAAAATTTTGAAATTTCACAACTTATTAGACACTGAAGGACCAAAGAAATACCCTCTACCAACTAATATTATGAAGGTGACATACCTAGACTACCTCAGCACCATCAAAGTTACCACAAACCAAGTCCATTGTTTTTCTACCATGTTAACTGGTTAACTGATCAACTCATCAAAGAAAACTTTTGTACAAAGAGTATATTAAAATTTGTTGTCATTTATAATGAAATCTTCTTAAGAAATTTCCTGTTTAAGAAGTTTCCTGCATAGTAAGTTAAACAATTTCGCAACTTGTAACTATAAACATGTACAATATAATTTAACACTTTTAAGGAGTTTTCCTGGTTAATAAGCATTACAACTTTTCCTATCCCATTACAAACATCTAAAACGGGCTTTACTGTATTATGATCACAAAAACTACTGTACACATGGTATGGTAGTATTTGGTAAATGTACTGTTCAAGAATCTCTTCGTGAAAAACGAATGCCGCTATGTAAGGGCATCCATGCGCTGCAGGTTTGTATGTGTGTTGGTGGTGGTGTTCAATCTTTTGAGCATCTCCTGTAACATCGGGACTTAAAAAAATTGTTTCTAACATTACATTTCACCGGTCTTTCAGTTCACCCCTCACAACACTTAAACGTGCTACTTCTGGACCAACAAATTACTGTCCGAAATGTTTCGTTTCCCTTCCATCACCCCTTCCACTTTGGCCAGATATTTTTCTAGTGCCCTGTTTATGGTAACAAAGGCCTTTTTTACATCTGCAATTGTGACTTCTACATTACTTATTTTTCCAAAGACAAGTGCTATTATTTACATGACTGCAGTACACAAGTTAACTCAGAGAATATCACCAAGTTGAAAATAAATTTTTGTTACACAGCAACGAACAACGTGATTTCTCAACAATTCTTGCTTGCTAAAAAATGTACGACAAACTCAACCATTTTTTTATGAACATATGCTCTCAATGTATAAAGATGGTTCACTTTGTCAAGAGCAATATGAATAACATTTTTTAATTATTTGTCTACCCTCAATGATTTCTGCATCAATAAATATCAACAGAAATATATACTTTAAAAGTTGTAAGTTCTGTAAAGGAAAGAAGACATTCCTGCTTCAAGATATCTGGGAGAAGATGCTCTTAGGCACAGTGGGTGCTCGTCGAGTCTTGTTGGCTTGCAATATGTACACTACCATTTCCCGCACTTCTGAGCGTGACATATCCCCTCGCAGCGCAAGAAGCTGAATTAGGTGCTCCTGAGTTACATCTGGGTACTTGTCCACAATGTCATGAAGGTCCAAAGACAACATTTCAGGATCCTCACACTTCAGTACCTGAAAATCAAATCAAGAAACAGTATTAGTAGCTTTAAATGCTCCTACTTCAATGCTTATAATCATGTAATAATTATGTTGATATACAGTAATTACGCTACAAATAAAACTTCCATAAATATTGAAAACAAGTACAGTATCACTAAACAGTTACTACACTTAAAACAAATTACATCTGCAATGTATTAACATTAGATGATTTCATAAAGTTATGCATATTCCATACAGGATAAGTTTGCCTGGTTTTGACATTTCTCTTCTAAAAAACATGCTGGGCAGTACCATCATGTTACCCTGTCACTTACCTGTTTTCCTTTAAAATCAAGGTCTCTGCAAACGTGTTTACAGAACACTTCTCAGAAGCGATATATGTCAAAATCCAGCAAACTTATACCGAAATTAATGTAGTATACAGAAAGTGTATAAGTAAGCAAACTACAGTAGGTTTTAATTAGGAATATTAATTGCATGGGCTACATCTATATTGTTACGTTTGATTTTTATGAGACCCTAATTTTTTGTCCTAATTTTCGGTAAATTCGAAATTTCATAATTTTATTGGTTTTATATTTCGTGTTTTGGCATGGTCCTTGTGGAATGCTACTGGTCGTGGAGATTTAACCGAAAACCCGGGCGGTTATGTTTCCACAAGTCAGGGCACTGCACTTGGGTCATCGCCTCGCGCGAAATGCAGGCTAAGCAGGGCACGAGCTTTATAAGGGGGTCTGCCCTCCCCCTGGGGTGGTTGTCGTTGTCATCGGTCAGAGGCAGTGGGAAGGGGCCCGCTGGAACAGAGTATGAAGACCGGCTATCGGAACACGTAAGTTAACTTTATTTATTTATTTTTGATTTGGAAATACCCCCTACCTTGAGGCCGTTAGGAGTGACGATACGAGACGTATAAATGAGATAAATATTTGCACTGTCATTGTGAACAGTCCAGACGTCTGGAAAATGAAACTAGAGATTTAGTAGATTTTAAACTTTGTTAGGTGATTAAGTTGAATAACAGTAAGTGTATTTGTGTCGCAGACATGGAAATTAAGTAATGATGATAAGTCATACGTAGTTTTGATTGTTTTATTACTTGGCACGTCTAGTCAAAATTTTGTAAACGTTTCTTTGATTTTTGTTTTTGTATTAAATTCTTAAAACGAATTCTTTAACTTTAATTTTTATTGTTGATAACGAACCTATATTAAGGTTGTGTACCTCTCGTGAGTTCTCTACTTCTGGAAGCTAAGCACGCCCCTAGTTACCCCCGTGACAATATATTGTAATATGAAAAACGAAGACATGCAAAAACATTAAACATACTGGTGGACTGATAAATGGAAAAACTGACAGTAAACACTGACACATGACTGAAGGGTAAATGGGAAAAATGGTGGGGAGGATGGCACGAATTAAAAATATTTAATACACAAATAATAATTAAATTATTTCTTACCGTAATTTTTTGATTGTATTCCTAAGAAATGTTTCAATAAACTTTTGTTTCTTTTACCATTACAGTAACAAAGTACACTACAAAAGATACTTAATAATCAAAACTTCAAATAAAAACAGTTTCAAAACTCACCTCAGCTAGAGCATTGATGATCTCAAATGGAGAGTCAAACTTTGCTACTTTCGGTGCAATACGCAAAAAGAAAGCTTTGATCTGCTCAGACTCGTTGGTTATCTTGTTAGCAGCCTCTTTCCGCTCCTCATGCGTCTTAAAAGTTATTTTTTTGCGCAGCATTGCCTGTACATAGCGCCGTGCCACAAGATTCTGAGCTTCAGATATCACATGTTCAAAGTTGCGTGGCCGGAGATGAACATAGTCTTGGAAGTAGTCATCAAGTGTTAACAAGACTGTGTCAATGGGAATGGAACTGGTGACCCACTTTGTGGTGATGAGATCTTGGAAATGTGAATCAAGGTCAAGGAAAGCTTCCTCCAGAAGAAACTGCGCCGCTTCATCGCGCAGTTGCTACAACCAATTTATAAAGCTTTATTAAAATGTCTTAACATAAAAACATGTAGAACTTTTGAGAGAGTAAAGAATTTTCTTATGTTTATGTCTATTGTACAATTATGTTAGATATTAACACAAATTATACACGCAGGTCCCACAGGAAAGTGACCATAAAAATTCTTGAATTTTTTTGATCATATGAAATAAAAATTTCTGGCTATGTATAGTACACTTTAAACAAACATTACACAAATTGTAGGCACATATTCATCAAGAAATGTAGCTTCATCTGTTTCAAACACATGATCTTTTGCAATTACATAAAAATTTTCATTGATGCCTCCAACACAGAAAAATTTTACCAGAAACAGGCAATAATAGTTTATTTGGATACAAACACAGTGGCTGCTCAGGTGCAGAAACATGTTCACTAATTACACTACTGTGGAGTTGATTTAATCCAATTTCCCACCCTTCCCCCTTCCTTCTTTTTCACCCTACCATTCAATACATTTATCTTCTGCACTGTATGGTTTCCTTAAAATTTTTTGTAACCAAGAAATTATTTTCATGTTCATCTTTTCTTGCACTTTTCTAGTGCTATTCTCTTGAGTCTCTTCTCTTCATTAATTTTCTAATTTCACTTGGAATTTTCCTTCTTCATTTCTACCCTCTCAGAGAGTAATATATTCCCATCCACAGTTATGTTTACTATCCCAACATAGTGCATAACAGCATTATAGACAGTCCTTTGGGCAATGAGTGACTCACCATGTAGATTTTCCACCACTAATGATTTATTTATTTACTGAAAATTCCCCTTCAACCAAAGCACTGTCATGAGAAAGGATTAGAAAAAGTTCAACCACATACCACACGTGTTAATAGTTGGACTTGCCATTCAATATTTCAGAGGAAAACTCATTCGAGCCACTTGTGTATTAGCTTCAAACTTCTCAAAGCTACTTTTTAAATTACTTTTTTCTTCAACACATAAGTTTCTATACTGCTACTTCGCTTATTCAGAAACAATGTCACTACGGTAATTTGATTTGCTTGACATAACGCTTTTGTCAATTTATTAATTTGATTGTAACCACATGTTGGTTCATGTATGATACCGTCAAATCAAAGTTCGTCACACTAAAATGTATACTTTGACTACCACCAGTGCATTTTCTTATCGTGTCGATTACATATTAGAATCTACCTACAATCAAATCTGAACCCTCACATTTCTTTTTCTGACACCTGTATTTCTTTGAACAGTTTTTTACTAGATTTCTAATGTCAGCAGAACTAATCTTAGGAAGGCTGTCTAGGTTTTCTAAATCAAAGTAGAAAAGTTATTTGCCATCTCATTTAGGCATTTTGTCAGCTTTTACTATTCTTGCGATTAAGCTTCTCAGAATGTCAGAAATAAGTGTGAAAAGGAAAAGAGAAAGGGGCTTTGAACTCTGACAATGTCTTAAAAAACATTCACACTCATCTGAAACAAGTTTGAAAAATGCCACTTTGCATTTCATCAGTGGGTCATTTAGAGACTCCTTCACATTACTAACACGCTTGGTCTGAGAAAGCTTACGAGTCTGAAAGTACCTTTTTTTATATCATAGTATAAAAATATTGCTCTTTCCGCACAAGCCACATTTTCCACCCACCTCGTGGAACATAATTTTTCAGGGAAACATGAAACATCAGTCACAGTTCGAAAATCTGCTAATCTTGTCTTGCGGCTGAATCGTATAAAAGAAGTAATGTCTCTAAAGAAATTTTCAACATCCCATTTCACATCACCAACCCCTTTTTTAACTGCTCCCTTCACAACAAGAAGACCACATATTCCTATATTTAGACGTTCCCTACCATGTGGATTTGCCTCCATTTTGTTTGTAACACTTCCCGAAAAAATTTTAATTAACAGCCACATCTTTTTTCTTCTTCCTTCGCATGATATAGGCCCAGTACCTTAAAAGACAACCTCTGGCAGGCGCAAACCAGCCAACTGCCGCCACTGTCATACATGCATAGCCGGTTCACATCATGCAGAGGCTCTTTGATGAGAAAACGTGTCTCACCTGGAGCTTCATCTGTTGATTTCCAGAGAACTCTCAATTAGTATTTAGCTAGTGTTTCAATGACTGTTCACAGAAAATTTTGAGACTGGTAAACATTATAATCCTACAATAATAGTAAACAATGTTTTTTTCCTGACCAAAACCATTTTTTAAGGTAAAATTCCTGACTAAAGCCAGAATTAATGTTTCTAACTTTTACTCACCATTTCTCAAATCCCAAACCTTTCCTGGCTTATACTGACTGTGGGAGCTCTGTAAACCTTAATCAAATGTCAACACAGAAACTTTTACCTTGCCAACCTTAGAGAATAAATGACATAAGAATAAATGTGGGTGAAGTGACAATATAAAGCATTTGTAGAGCAATGATTTCGAACGACTTGGCTCAGTGGTTAGTGTTCATGACTGGTATGCTAAGGCTTTCCGGTTTTTATTCCCAGCCAATGGGGAAAAATTTACAGTCGCCTCTCCGGGTTCAAGACTAGGTGTTATGTTGTCCCCCTAATCCCCATCCTGCAGAAGGCAATGTCAAACCATCACAGTTTCATCCTCGCCTACTCAGACCTCAACCCCGCTGAGGTTCAAAACAGCCTCCAGACTGAAAACTCAAAGAAGGGCAATGCCCCACTTATTTTACAGATGAGCCAATCTAGGAAACTGATCTAAGTTATAAGTATCAGAGTTAGATTGGCAATATATGTGAGTATAGGAAACACCTTACACTGTCAATTACCATGTAAGTAAATAACGTGTAAATAGTAACAATAAATAAAGGCCAAAATAAAAAATGAAATATAAATAGTTAAGAATTCACTGTGCTCCAAGAATGTATTTATTCAGAATGTAAATACACAATCACACATGTGTTTAGTGGTTTTAATCATAAGATAATAGAAAAGAAGATATGTAGATAATACCTGAAAAGTGGTGAGTAAGGCCTCAAACTTGTTGCCTGCCTCATTGTCTTGCAGCCCTGGCCGCCAGTACAGCTGCTTCATCTGCTGTGCAAGCTCGACAAAGTGCAAGCAGTTGTTCACTATAGTGATCATGTGATGTGTGAAGTACAGCACCTGGACACAAAAAAACATTCTCTCTTTAAGAGGAATTTGTACAAGTTTCAAATATCCATGTTTGAGGCGTGGTAATAGTAGAGCAATAAGAACCAGAGTACCACGCTTGACGGGAAGCATATCTCCTCTGCTCGGAGCACGTCAAACTGGTGTGCCAAGTTTTAGTTTATTTCCTATAGGACTTTAATCAGTGACCCTTCAAATCTTATTTTTGGATAGTATGAACAAAAGGCATGAATAAAAGGCGAACACATGTATCTTGTTTTGAACTTTACCCTCTCTAGTAAATTTTCAAACCTTTTTGTATATGGATGTTCATTTTAAATATAATTTACCTACACTCCTACAGATGAGAATGGTATAAATATATATTAAGGCAGGTTCTGAACTGCTTGAAATGTAGAGATTACAGACAATAGTATAATATGTACTGCACATGCTCCAAGAAATAACAACTGGTGCACAAATCCACAACGAACTCCAAACTCTTTAATTGTGTAATTGCAAACCGTATCCACACATTATGAAAACATTTACAATTGTACTGTATTAAGTTAATAAGCATACTGCTTAACAGCAAGGTTTTCAGTGCTGGTGAGAGGATATGCAGTGAGTACAGAGCAAAGCAAGAATAAAGGGGTGAGGGAAACTTCAGATACCTGAGAAAAATCAGCCAAGCAAGTACATGATCTGGGATAATTCCCAAATGCAGACACATGGGTTACACTGAAAAGTAATAGAGTAAACTAACGTGGGGCCCCTAGTACCCTAACACTCTCGTGTACAAATGTGCTAAACTGGCACAATGTGTTCCCAACGCTCTGCTGTAACTACAGGACTTCAATTAGTAACCATTTTAGATTCAGTGGTGAAAAATCTGCACCAATTTCATTACTGGGCATCTCAAATTAATGTCTAAGCTGCACATGCGCGGAAAATTACACGTCTTAAATGTAGGGGTGGCTTGGGGGTACTAAAACAAGTATTTTGAAGACAGGAACCATGGGTCTCCGACTTACTGTTAAGTTGTTACACGCGTCTGGAGTTACACGTCATGGATTGCCTACTTCAAGGCACATCTTTGTTTACATCTGAGCTAGGGCTGTGAGATGCCAACACCTGTGCTTTCGTGAAGCGCCGCACGCGCGCTCCTGCTGGCCACTGACCACGCTCCTCTCACTCTTCCCCCTTCCCTAAGAAGTCTAAACGGGGTTTGAATTAGGTCGGGTCACAGTTTTTGTCTAACTCTTTCGCAGTCTGTTTGCATTGTTAGCAGTGCCCGACGTGACAGTTAACTTACAGTTAGTTAACGTTTTGAAGTGGACGGTTATGTGATTAAATGGATGGTGTGTGTGTTAGTGGACAGTTTAAAGTGGTTCATTTGGTTTATTCTTCGTGCAACGTTGAATCATTGTTTTAAGTGCTTGTTTTTTGTGTGCTTGTGCATGTAACGAAAACCCACCCGAGTGCTACCATGGATAGGAATGGATACACTTTTGCTGACCTGGCGGACATGCAGCAAGTGTATGATGCAGCTCGCGGCAACACAGCGGAGGCGCGTAGGATGTATCAATAACAATTACCAAACAGAAGACTTCTGAACAGATAAATGTTCACGAATAATGACCAGCGTTTGCGAGACATCGGATCATTTCTCGGGACACGACAGGACATCGGAGCACCCAGACGAGTTCGTACTCCCGAATTTGACGAACAAGTACTCATAAATTTGAAGAAACGCCGACGACCAGCACAAGGAAAATTGCTCACGAAATGGGAGTTGATCGACGCCTAGAGTGGAATGTTTTACACGAAAACAGTCTGCATCCATACCATCTTCAAAAAGTGCAGGCACTGCGTGCAAATGAGTACCCTCTTTGGAGTCACTTTTCTAACTGGTTTTTAGGACAGAGAGCCCAAAATCCAAGATTTCCTTCTCTGGTCTTGTTTACAGATGAGGCATCACTCACTCGATAGGGAGTTTTTAATCACAATAATAATCATTTGTGGGACTACGAAAATCCTCATGGTACGCGCACCCGTGGATACCAGGAATCTTGTACTGTCAACTTGTAGGCGGGAATAGTGCATGATCAATTAATTGGGCTTTACATTCTCCCAGCAAGGCTTAACGGTGTGAACTACTTATTTTTTCTGCAAGAGGTGCTACCAGAACTTTTGGAAAAAGTGCCATTAAATGTGCGTCGTGAAATGTGGTTTCAGCACGATAGTTGTCCTGTCCATTTTACATTGGCAGTGCGTGCTCATCTTACAGAAGAATTTGGTGACAGGTGGATCGGCAGGGGTGGACCGGTGAGGTGGCCCCCATGGTCCCCTGACTTAACGTCCCTTGATTTTTTCTTGTGGGGATTTATCAAAGACGTTGTTTACGCGACCCCTGTTGAAAGCGAGGAAGATTTAATAGCGTGAATTGTGGAAGCAGTACACCAAATTAGAGACATGGCTGATGTGTTCGAACATGTTCGCCAATCAATGTTACGTCTATGTGAACATTGCCGGGATGTCGGTGGAAGAAACTTTGAACATTTATTGTAAACTTTTGCCTTTTTGTATTACAAACACCATCCCGGGTGAAACGTTTTCTTTTTTGTTTTTGTGCTTTTTTGATTTTCCTGCATACTTTATATTAATTCACACCTCAAAAATTAGCAAGAAAGCACAGGTGTTGACGGCTCACAGCGCTGGCTCGGATGTGAACAAAGGCGGGCCTTGAAGTAGACAATCCATGATGAGTAACTTCGGACACGTGTAACAAACTTAACGGTAAGTTGGAGACTCATGATTCCTATCTTTAAAATACTTGTATAACCCCCAAGCCACCCTTACATTTTAGACGTGTAATTTTTCCGCACTCTGTATAACTGTGCAAAAAGGTCTTTTTCAACTATGTTTGAAACTTTGGTATTGTCAGTGAATGTTAGTAAATTTTAAAAATAGGTACGCACTTAAAAAAAAGACTCCTTCAAAATGTGGTTCCATTTTGTAAATAATGGTATCATTGGAAAAAAGTTCGAGAAATGTGTATTTTGAACCCTTCACAACATGGTTTGCAAGGTAGCTAAGCCCAATTATACGTCATCCATAAAAATGGTCTAGCTTCATTCAATAATGTAATAAATGTGGATTGTTAGAATATGTGGAACAAAGTGAACAATAACAATCTTATTAAGCTCCTTTTCCTGATTCTCACTCTCATCTTTGCTATCTACAAATGACGGATAAATCTACAAAAGTTGTACATATTAAGGGTGCTGGCTACCGAGTCCTGGCTTGATAAAGGGTAGCTATTATATTATGTTACTGATATATGTTAGGTGGGTTTCAGTCACCTTTCATGATATTACTTTTGGATAGAAACCATTTCCTGTATTAAGAAGTAAAATACCGCTACAGAAATAAAAGTGTGGTAAAAATTAATATTAACTACTGGCTTTTAGAGTTCTTTTTGTGTATGAAAATACTTATTTAATTGCAGTTTTCAAGATACAGTATTGAAAAACCAGCCTAAAAGGTCCTATAGTATTGTAGTCACAATGAGATGAACAAAAAGTGGTAGAACATCTGTAATTTTAACAGGTACTAGGCCCAACCTAACACAATCTAAGATGTCAGTCATCCTTGCTTTTGCCACCGTTATAGGGTAGGCAATACCTTTGTGTGTCGATAACTATAAGAAACCTTAATGTTCTTTGCCATTTTCAGTTCTTTTTTTTTTTCCTTCACTGGAAATGTTATAAGTAACAATGTAACTTACAACACTTCCCACAAAATTAATGCAATGTAATTAGATATAGTATATTTTAATAAAGCTTAACAATTGCTCTAAATTATGGTAAAATACAAGTAACTTTTACCTTTAATAAGCTATGCATGTTTTATACACAAAATCAAACTTCCGATTATTTCATTCATAGCATAAAACATCTTGCATTATTTATTTCAGGCTCAGATGAAAATAATGAGCGAAAAACAAACCAGATACTATCACAAATCACAAAAACTTTATACTGAAAAGTTACAAATTATAACTTTAATCCAAAACAGAAATACAGTACAGTCTCCATAGCAGGTAACTGTGTAAGGTAACTTTTTGAAGTGCTACACAAGAAAGCCTACACAGATACTACCAGCAGAACAAAGAAAATGTTGTCTACTTTGAGTACAACTAAAGGTACAGTAATTTATGTACTACGTAAACATTTCAGTCTCAATGTTACAGTTAAACCAAACTTAAAACAGAACTATAACCCAGCTAGCTGTAAATAGATACCATCAGGTTGTAGCTCATCAAAATCTGACATAAAACCTACAAACAACAAAAACAATTTGTACCTGACATGACAAAACATACAAACACTCACCTGACTACGATCTTCAAAGTGTTTGACCTTGAAAGCAACAATAGCTTCTCTATACATTCTTCCATACTGAGTTACTTGATCTATACTTAGCATTAGAGCTCTGAATGTTAGCTCTTGGCTGCAACAAACATTCACCTTAAAATTAGTTTGGTCCTGCCATACTGATCAATACTATAATTCAGTTAGTATAAAATGTACAAAACTGCATGGCCTAAGTTTTTATTTTAAAAAACCATATGTCTGTATAAGTAAGTTTACTGTACAAAAAAACATGTGGACTAGACAAGATCAAATTTTGCATGATTTTCTCTGTAAGCCCCTATGACATTTCTTCCCCCATTCCTTTCTACCCAATCTCACCTTCTCCTCTGCCTTCCCACTCCAAACTGCTGTGAGTGGGAAAAATGACAGAAATTGCCTTCAACCAACAAGTTTTCTTCAGGTACACTAATTTCCCCCACCCTTTAATATCACTGCTACTCCATACTCGCCTCACTTCACCCATACCAGCGCTTAAGGCGGCTGTCTGGGTGAACTTTTTTTGTGTGTTCAAGATCTAGAAGTGCAGAAGCAGTAAGAACGAGACAGCACACGCATCACAACTCTACCTAGTCTCTTAGGCACAAATCACAGAACTGACGGGCACTCTTCTTGTCGACAATGCGCCTTTATGAGACTTTCAGTGGTGATCATATCATTTTATGACATATTATTAATGATAAAGGTGAATTGTACCCACCTATACCTTTTAAATGATTCTGCGCCAATATTTACATACCTAAAAAATTCCACAAAAACACTGATTCTTGCCATTTTTTGCAGCTAGAAAATATGCTTTAATGAGTAGTGTGAACTTTGAATGGAAATACATGTGCATAGCATTCTTTAAATACTACTATTTTTTGAATAATCTGCTAACGGCCACAGCTCTGTACACCACTCAGCGTCCTGGGCAGACGTCCACCTTAATGCCTTGCTCCTAAGGGCTTACAGAAATCTCTCTATTCTGCTGTATTCAGCGTGAACCAGAATTCATGTGCCAAAACTCCAGGATGGGATTGGTTATATAAAATAATGTGGGGTTACATTGATCAACACTATTGTGTGGTCAATATTAAGGGAGCTACACAACATTGAAAACAAAATTTTTAAATAAATTTTTTTGAAAAATACTAGAAAGTATATGAGTTGTAGCAACCAAAATTGCCATAGAGCTCTAAGAACAGGAGTAAATAAATTTGTGAAAATGTGGTAGACGGAAAGGTCCCCTTCACTGCTTATGTAGGAGTAGAAATACTTCATTATTTCGGCTTACATAGGCCATTTGCGTGTCTTTGTTCTTATGAATTTGAGAGGAACTTTTTTGCTGGCATCAGTATAAAAGAATGCTGTTTTTAGCTTCTTTGTGGTGCCCAAAAATTATGATTCTAATAAGAATGCTGCATGTTTAAACATTATTACAAGGGTGTGTCATTTCTGTAGATACACAGGTTGAGAATATCTTAAACTGTTTTGCATAAAAATAAAACTAAATCATTTGGCACCCTACAGCATCGTGTAATCATACAACACATGTTAGTTGTCATAACGTCACCCAAATCTCACTACTATACTCAATTTAACCATTCAATGCTGCAATTAGCATGGCTCAGAAAGCCGTTGTATTACCTACCTTTGTAAGGTTACACTGCACCTTCGAATTTTATTGACATTTTTTTGAAAACAGTTAACCGGAGTGAATTAACACAAGAGGTAATTTCCCCTTTATTTGTGTGATAAGCAATGAAATGCATAGAATATTTTATTACCACTTAGTATTTATAAGTTACTTACACAAATAGGTTGAATAACCCCTACATAAGCAGTGAAGGAGAACGTTGCATCATCCACATTTTCACAGATTTATCTGCCGAATTCTTAGAGCTCTATGCCAATTTTGGTGGCTCCATCCTGACACACGTGGTCTTGTTTTATCCCACCGCTGCGCTACAAGTGCTGGGTTGCAAGTGTGTATCTCTAGAGGGTCTTTAAGGCAGAGAGCATGAGAGATTGGTGTGGTCCTTCTAGAGTGATTCGTAACAGAGCTATTCTCGATCCAGCAGTGATTACTGGATGAGCCAATAAGAAAAAACTCTATAACTCGCTAGCGCAGGGCGTTATCTTTATATAAATAGAGGGTAAGGCAGATATCACTCGCCTTATTGGATGTTAGGAGGTTGGTACACAAGGTGATCTCATGAAAGGAGAAAGGCAAAGTACCTAATTCAGTTTCACAGGGCATTTATATTCACGAACACAAGTTACAGGACTTGTCACAGCATGATAAATACAACACTTTCTTTGGTATATAATCTACAATCAGGGTTTGAGTCAATCACAATTTGATGACATACATTCTTACACTGGAGTCTCAATATGAGATAGACAATAAGGGAACGAACTAAAGATATGAAACATTGACAATATAAATTACCAAAGGTCATACTCTGATGAGTACAATTTTACATGGCACTCCGGGCCATTCAGACACTGGGCAAAAACTAAGGCCTAATTGTGGCCGAGAATGTGGTGGCGATCATCTCTTTGATCCCGAGAGGTTACAATATTCAATAGCCTCTTTATATTAGGGTGCTGCTGCCCTCGATGATACTTGACTAATAAAATAACAAATACTGGATTACTTGTAATTATACGGCAATCTCTCTGATCCCGGGAAAAGTTTACTACATTCCTTAACTTTCAATAGAATTTACAAAACTGAGAAGTGTATGATAACACTTTTAACTGGCAATGTGCATGGAGGCATAGTGACTTGAAGAGCACACAGTTTAGGTTGCCATGCTAAGAAGGTTAGGTTGAGCCGGTCTTACACTAAGAGATCCAAGATGCTGAAGGCCGGTCGCACATTAACTTCTTTCAATACGTATACTGAATGTTTCCAAAACTTGCGGGGCAAATCCCCTCCTAACAAGTAACCATACATGCTTATAGCGAGTTACTAAAAGGTTCACTCTCGAGCAAAGAAAACAAACTAATTAAGTGAGAAATTTGCATTTAATTCCCACTTTACACAAAATACAAGAAACACAATT